>CM060385.1:39202684-39431228 GCA_030545235.1 Helianthus tuberosus
CACTCTGGATACACATGCGGTTACGGTATTTTACCTGCAAATGTTAGTTTTTGTAATTCATTATTCACAAATGATTCTAATTCATTGTCTTCTTTGCAGATCGTGGAAACATTTTTAGCCGTGTGTATGCAACTGGTAGAAATAAGCTGGTCCAGGTTAGTGCATTACATGTTGGTTTAAATAAGCTACATTATAGTGTTCCAAGAGTAATAGTTTTCTTGAAATGGTAACTTTAATATTACTCGATCATGAAAATTGTCCTTTTACCTTTTGATAAGTCAGTCAAAGGTCTTAGGTATCGGATTTTGACCAGTTTGAAGTCAAAATATTTTGATCATCATGCCAATAGAGCGGGTAAAAGTCAAGAGGTGAATCCTTCAATGGTAGATTTTACATTCTTTAGTAAATGGTCTGGTGCAATGTAAAGGGTTTAAAATGGCTGAATCCTTCAATGGTGAATCCTTCAGCCGGTATCTTATGCAAGGGGATGCTTCATTGGGTGGCATATAATAGTTTATCAAAACAAAAGGATGTCATTATATCCTTTCATCTAATGGATGAGGAGTTTTCGAAAATCCGTCAACATGATGACGCATACCAATTTTATTTTGGTCAACTACGCACATCAATTTGCCTGGGGATTATAGAAGACTGTCTTTCTATGTTTGATCCTTCATTTCTTCCACCTTGTAAGGTATGGGCAATGAAAGACTTCAAGAAGCAGTCTTGGGAAGTCGTTGGGGATGTATGTGAGAATGGGTATGGTGTTGTGCACTGCATCAGACTATTGACGAATTACATTCAATATGAGGGGCCCCTGCTTTATGAAACACTGTACTACCACAGTTGGGCGTTCTTGTGGGGCCATTTATATGTGGAAAGCCTTGTATCTCCCCATTCACTAGAGACTGAAGAGGAAGAGGCAAGCAATGTAGAGTCCTGAGGTGTGTTATTCTTGTGTTATTGTATTTACCCTTTCATGTAACTTACAATCCATATGCTATATTACTCATCTGCATGTTATAGTTATATTTTTGTTAAGTGGTCTTTGGTCCAATGGTATCAGTGGATCTTTTCAGTTTTTCGCTCAACTGTTTATATATTTCTTTGATTCTGGTATGTTCCCCATTGATTCTAGAGTTGCACAAATTTCTTATGATCCTCAGAAATTGTATATGTTATAGGAGCTGAATACACTATTTACTGCTTTCTTCAACTATACACTCACTGATTGTTATAATTTTCAGGTGAAGCTAAAAGCGATTGTGTTGTAGCACTGTCAGCTTGTCCCCATGCCAAAGCCAATACATGTTCCAGTGCCAGAGTTAGATGATGTGGAAGCTGTCAAGTTGACCATATATCAGTTTTTTTTTAATGTTCTGAGACTGCTATAAATATTGTTAGTCTTTTTAGTCCCAATGTTGTGCTTGATGGTTTTGATTATGGTTTGAACATTGTGACTTTGTTGGATATCCTTACATGTATCAAGTTTTAACAAATGTTTAGTTCTTGGTGATCTTTGTTAGGCTTGAATATTGGTTCAGTCAACTGATTTGGGAGCAGTCCAAGGCACTTATATACTGCAACTAACTGCCATATGAATATGATGGACTTTCTTTAGTCGAATGCTTCATATCTTTGCACAAGAAGAATTCTTGTATAGTTATTAAAGGCGCTAGGTGCCCCCAAGGCGTATAGGCATCGCCTGGGGCCTAGGCGCAAAGCGCAAAAAAAAGCGAGGGCATAAGAAAAAAAAAGCGCACTTAAATGAAACAAGCCAGATGTTGAGATGTATGCCTCTTTTACACAATATTGTTAAATTACATTATTTAATGTTATCGTTCAATCGGTTACTAATTTTACCTATCCATTTTAGTTTTTATGTACCGGGTCATTTAGGGATGATGCCCATAAACAACAGAAGCACCTGTGAAGAATTGATCTAAGTTGCAGGGTCTAATATTTTTGACATTTATGATGTTATCACCTTTATCTCATGATTTTTAGCATATATAAGTCAAGAACTGTTACTTTCTAGGATTAACTTTATATGCATCCTTCTAAAAGGTTCATGCTACATAAATAGATCACATATCTAGCCTGACAATGGGGAAATCAAGGAAGAAATTTATGCATACATTTGTCCTTATAACCTGCTGGTGCCTGTGGACTACTAGAAACAAAATGATATTTAAATTTAAAGGTGTGGTAATTCGAATAGGAGGATGTAGAAGAAACGTCATATTTATGTATCAAAAATGATACCACACTAAAATATCCTTTACATGTTTTTATTCATCTATTCACTTATTATTAGTATGTATTGATTCCTTATCGTTTAAATTTTTTGAACTAGATTTTTATGTGTAATATGTTAACTTATTAGTTAATTGTTTGAAAAAAAACTTCACTTTTTTAACATAGAGGAATTTATAAACATGAATCATAAGCAATCAATAAGTTTACAAGTCTTATTACACGTTCAAAACTCGTGATTAACTTATGAAAAAATTTATAACTCCTTATAGTGAAGATATTAATATGTCATATTATTGTATTAAGAATTAAGAATGCACTAACAAAGTTTAATGAAATACTACGTCATATTTTAAAAAAGTATGCATGTTTAATAAGTAATAAAATAAAACTACCCGGAAAGAATTCACGGGTGATAACCTAGTATTATATATATATATATGTATTAATTCATAAATGTCGGCGCAATAGTCATGTTTTTGTCTTTTCAATTATGCACCAGTCATCTAAGTTTTGGATTCCCCCTACAGTTTCTTTTCTTTTATTTCCCCTCAATACATATTTGTTAGAAATATGCTTTTTGATATTATATTATTTACTTACTTTTTGTTGCTTATAATTATATTATTTACTTATTTCTTTAACTGTCATAATAAACTTTGTAATAGAAATACAAATATTTTTTTAGTTATATTTAATATATCGTGTCCTTTAATTTTTCTATATTAATATGTATATTAACTTTTAAAAAAAGATGAATACGCAACTGTGGTATCATAATCTATACGAGTTTCGGTATAATACCGGTACCGTAACGAACTGTACTGATTACAACCTAACAACATTGATACCGATATTAGTATTACGAACCGGTATCGCTATTCGTTTTTTTGGTTTAAGATTGATGTAAATGACATGTTCATATCCTTATGGGCGTATCGACTTTATTTTTTTGGGGTATTTTCTTCCCGTTGCTATAACGAGTGCCGATAACATAACAATACCGACCAAATTCCCGAGCGTAGCGCGGGGTGTTACACTAGTTGATATAACTAGTTTAGACACACCATGTACTCATATATTGTATCAAACTTTAAATGTTAGGCTTTTAAGATGTATTAATATGGGGTTGGTTAAATGCACCCCATTTTTTACTAGTCATACATCTTTCTAAAAATACAGTTTAAAAGTTGTCAAATTTCACCCCTCTATACAATTCAAATATTGTTTTTGAAGACACTTTCTCTAACTAGTATTTTATTATGTTTCTATAAAACGTCACTACAAATTAATAAAAAAGATATTTTTTTAAACAATAAATTTTTTTTGAATTGTATTAATTTGAAAGTTAAAGGAGGAGGTACGTTCAGTAGAAAATGGATACATTTAGCAGCACCCGTTATTTTTCCTGAATACGACGAGAGGACTTTTACATGATCATGTTTTATATGTTAAAAAAATATATAACGATAACAATCAGTCATTTTTCGTGACAACACAAAGAATAATGTAGCTATTTATGTATTAAAGAATGTGTCCAAAGTAGGTTTTAGTCAGAAGAATTTAGGCACCATTTTATTATTTATTTGTTAAAAGCAAATTATCAAATTGCAAGTAAAACTTAAAATGATATCATATCAAATGATTTAATATTTAGTGTATTTTTTAGTCAACAATCCTGATCATCCTCCTAAAAATAAGGTTAAAGACCTCCAATTGCCCCTTTATAAAATAAATACCGGGTCCATTATTATATATTCGAATATATGTGAGTTTTACTATGTTTTAGTTAATATTATGTGTTTCAACTTATGTCATCAATTATTCATGAATAATTTTTTTCATATCTAATTCAATAATAAGTGGATTCAAAGCATACGTCCTTCAAGTCTCTTTCTTCACCTGCTTATGAAATTATTACGTGTTCCTATTTTTGTGTTAATATATATCAATTAAATGGATATATTATGTCGGGAATTTTATATGAAGTTTTTAAAGTAATAATTTTGCATTTTGGTCTTAATCATTTGAGCCGTTTTTGGGATTGTTTATGAAATCTAAATAACATTAGACATTTAAAACATAGTTTTGAGTATATAATCAGGGCCGTCTCCGAAAATCACAAAAAAGAATTTGGCCCTGTGCAAGATAAAAAATTTGGGCCCTATTCATTAATCGATTATGTTTGTTTATTAATTTGAGTCAAGTCATTAATCCATTACACAATAAAGTAGTTGGGTTTATGAATTTGGTTGACAAAAACACTTGGTCTTTAACGTATTTGGTTCATAAATTCAGTAACAAAAGTTATTTTTTATAATAATAAACTAGTCTAATTTATTAAAATCATTAATAATAATAGTAGTCAGATTATGTAAATTTATTTATAAGTCTAATAATGCCCTGAATGGGCTTCAGGGCCCAAACATGAAACCAAAAAAATATGAAAAAAACAGATGGATTGTTGGTGTCGAACTGGAGACTTGAATATTAAAGGGAAAGCGCAGAACCATTCGGACTACAACATGCACTTTGTTTATATTCTGACTATAATACTTTTATATAAACAAAACGAAAAAAATAATGGGCCCTAAAAGTTTTTGGGCCCTGCTCGGTTGCACGGCCTGCACACCCTTTGAGCCGGGCCTGTATATAATTACCATATAGGTATTGTTCTTTTATAAACTTTGTAGCTAAATCTAAAAAGTGTTGATGGGTTGAGATATGGAATAGAATAATCAAAGAAAGTAAAAACTATAAATTGATGTCACGTGTAATGGAGGAAAATGAAAGTTGAATACGATGTTTATAGATGTGACTAAAGCACTTGATTAACACCGTTAACCCACCCCGATTCACATTTAATAAACATATAAATAAATAAAACATAAACATATATGTAGAAAGTGTATTTGTTTATGGGTCGTAATATTAACACATGGGAAAAACTTATTTACACATGGTGTATACGGGGCCGTATACTGTTATACGGCCCGTATAGAATAAAAAAACAACAAAATCTGTGCCAGCAGACTTTGTCAGTTTTTTTTATTCCATACGGGCCGTATAATAGTATACGGCCCGTATACACCATGTGTAAATAAGTTTGTCTGGTCGTATACAATGTATACGAACGTGTATACCGGCCGTATACTCTTATACGGCCCGTATGGAACGAAAATTTGATTTTTCTCAAAGTATTTAAGGTGTAAATCACACTAGATATTTTACAGTCGTGAGGTGCTCAAACCTTTCTAAAAGTAGAAAAAAATAAAAATTAACAAGTAACAAAGATTGAAGAACAAGAAAACGTGTCGTATGACTGTAATAAAACGGAAGCTATCAACGCGGGATTACGGACATGGTGTTATTCTTTATTTAATATTTATAGAATAAAAGGAAGGGTGAGGCATTTGATGAGAGTTGTAAGGAGTCTGAATCTTCGGTTTCATCAGCCTGTACCGAAGAAACCAAATTCGCAACAATGAGTGTGAGTCCATTGTTGTTCGTGAATGTTTCGAATCATCATAGAAGACGTGTCAGGTTCTTCTGCTAGTGGTCGGGCTTACAATGCTCACACAGGGTGATAAACAACGTTGGTTTATTCTCTTTAATCTATTAGAACGATCCTTGTTTTGTCACGTACATGCGTTTAATTCCCAACATACTTGTTTTGTCACGTACATTTCGTAAGAAACTTTTGGTGCACTGAACCTTCACCTCCAATCATTTCCTGGTCAAATCACACACTATAAAGTTTAAACTTATCGTGTGTTGCAGTTTGGAAAGATGACCGAATAGAGATCTGAATAACAAACTGTGGAGAACTTGTTTTCGTTATTCACCAATAATCCGTTCATTATCTGTTGTTGTCTAAAACAATATCAATTAACGTTCAGTTGTGTACACAAATTCATCACCGGTTTCTACAACACAAGCACATACACAGGGAGAATGTTCTCGAAATTGAAGGAAAAGAAAAAATGGTTACTGATGTTTTTCACTATCAGGATTTTGTTGGTTTGTTTGAGAACCTGATTCCAATGTCCTACTACTACAATCCTTCCTACATTATTGAAAATTACTATATCACCCGCCATTCTTTTGCACCTGTATACATTTGATTGTGGATTTAACTTGCAAGAATTGTGGATTTCGGTTGGTTCAGATCTCGAAAGTACTGAACAACAGAAATACAGTTTCGGTTTCATCAACATAAATTACTATATCACCCGCCTACGAAGAAACTGTTGGATTTGAAGGAAAAGAAAAAATGGTTGTATACTATTATACAATCTTTTTTCTTGAGTCGTCGGGAAAACTTTTCCTCAGGGGAGGGTGAGTAGTATGAGTCTGAGTCCATTGTGGTTCGTGAATGTTTCGAATCATGATAGAAGACGTGTCGGGTTCTGCTAGAAGACTATCAGGATTTTGTTGGTTTGTTTCGAGGCAGGGTTTAGAATGTTTGAAGTATTCTTGGTTCAATACCAACTCTTCTGAAAAACAAGAATACAACGTTCATGTATCACAAGGAATGACCGATCTACGGCAGAGAACCTGATTTAGATACACAAATTCATCACCGGTTTCTACAGCACAAGCACATACACAATTTGTTGGAAGAACCCGCCACGTCTTCTGCTAGTTACTATTTTCTTCGATTTCAACAAATCTTTCAAGGTCTTAAGTGATGAACAATTGGTTAAAAGATGTCGAAGAGTTTGTGTAGAGATCTTTACGTACAAATTTGCATCATCCTTACGGTTACAAATGAAGCGTTGGGATTCAAGGGTTTATGAGTAAAAGATGTTAGTTTCTTGACAGTATGCTTTCTCGACAAATGAAGTATTATCTGTCCTTGCTGTCTCTTCGGTTGGTAAAAGACATAGGATGGTTTCTAATACAGGCTCTTTGTCAGTTGTGGTTGATTTCTAGGAGGAGGTTATGAAACGAATATATGTTTATGCGAATTCCCAACATCCTTGCTTTATTCTCTTTAATCTATTAGAACGATCCTTGTTTTGTCACGTACATGCGTTTAATTCCCAACATCCTTATTGTATCGGACTCTCTCCCCTCCTTTTCTCTCTCTGACAACCCTAGACCCAAACCACCACAATCCACCACGTTCTGCGAAAAAAAACATCATCTGTTCATCATTGTTCTTGAAGATGAAGAAACGAGGGTTTATTCTCTTTAATATATTAGAACGATCCTTGACTTGAATTTGTGGATTTCGGTTGGGTCAGAAACTTAACAAGAGAAGCAACTAAAAAAATACAATTGATTACTCGGTCGAATAATGGGTCCATTCAAGTTGAGCTTCCTGATGCAATTTTCACAGTGGTACCAATGTCCTACTACTACAATCCTTCCAACGCCTGATTCCCATACAACCCTTGATGTTGAAACCGGTTTTACCTCATGAAAATGAAAGAAAGAAATTTTTTTACCATTTTTTTACTATATGTATACGGGTCGTATACGGTTTATACGACCGTATACGATTAGTAAAAAATATTTTACCGATCGTATACAATGTATACGATGATTGTATACGGGCCGTATATTGTTATACGGCCCGTATACTATGGGTAAAAAAGGGTTTATTCTCTTTAATCTATTAGAACGATCCTTGTCTTGAGAACCTGATTCTGCTAGAAGACTATCAGGATTTTGTTGGTTTGTTTCCAGGTAGGGTTTAGAATGTTTGAAGTATTCTTGGTTCAATACCAACTCTTCTGAAAGACAAGAATACAACGTTCATGTATCACAAGGAATGACCGATCTAAGGCAGAGAACCTAATTTAGATACACAAATTCATCACCGGTTTCTACAGCACAAGCACATACGCAATGAAGTATTAAAAGATGTTAGTTTCTTGACAGTATGGTTTCTCGACAAATGAAGTATTATCTGACATCATCTGTTCATCATTGTTCTTGAAGATGAAGATGAAGAAACGAGAGTTAACATTCTGATTCAGATTCAAGAAGCAAATGATTTTGTAGAGTTTGTTTGAGAAACTAACAAGGTAAACCTGAATTTTCAGATTTTTAGACACTTACTTGAACACTTAGTAATGCTAGATGTCATTTTGGCTGAACCACTACCTATTACAGCACTGTATGAACCTGTGTTTTGAAAATATGCTTTGTTCTTCGTTTATTGGATCGTTCTAATAGATTAAAGAGGTTTTAACCATTTTTTCCATATGTATACGTGCCGTATACCGTTTATACGGCCGTATACTCTCGGTAAAAAACAAATTTACGGATCGTATACAATGTATACGATGATTGTATACGGGTCGTATATTCTTATACGGCTCGTATACTATGGGTAAAAAATGGTTTATTCTCTTTAATCTATTAGAACGATCCTTGTCTTGAGAACCTGATTCTGATTTAAACAATGGAATTTGTGGATCAACAGAAATAACTGAAAATAACTCGCCATTCTCTTGCACCTGTATACGTTGATTGTGGATTTAACTTGCTAGAATTGTGTCCGTCGCATGATAGAAGATACATATCGTCCGTTCAAGTTGAGCTTCCTGATCTTACAATTTGTTGAAAATTGTTGATTTCTATTGGTTCAGATCTCGGAAGTACTAGCAGAAGAACCCGACACGTCTTCTGTGATAATTCAAAACATTCCGCATAACAAGCAGAAGAACCCGACACGCCTTCTGTGATGATTCGAAACATTTCGAATAACTAGCAGAAGAACCCGACACGTATTCTTCATAGCCATATTCCCAGTCACAAGTTATTGCTACATATCGTCCGTTCAAGTTGAGCTTCAGCTGTGTACCCTTCAATCTTCTTGAGTATTTTTCTAACTTTATGCTTGCATCCACCACAGTGAATATTACCTTTGAGTGAAAGAGTTTGGAAACCGGACGGAATCTACGAAGAAACTTTTGGAATTTGTGGATTTCGGTTGGTTCAGAAACTTAACAGGAGAAGCAACTAAAAAAATACAATTGATTACTCGGTCGAATAATGGCCAATATGTCACACCCTGGATTTTGCGGAAGCGTGGGTTTATTTGGTGTGACTTCTTAATACCATAGCAACAATCACAACAATGCTATATGATAAAAATACGAGATGTTCATCCATTAATAAAAGTGAGAAAATACCTTCATAACATTGTTTAGAAACATCGACATTTGAAATAAGTTACAAACCATAAATTATTTAAAACGTGTTTATAAGACACACAAAAGACTTTAGATAAGACGAGGTTTAGAGACATGTAACCCGTCCAGGAATAGGTTACACCTCTCAAACTTCACAACTCTGGATGACATCTATTATCCAACGCAGCTAGACACATGCATACCCTGCCAGATCCTGCTAGTTCCCTGAAATACATGTAGTTTGAAAAATCAACAAAAAGGTTGAGCGAGTTCATGTGTAAGTCTGTGTATATAAGCCTTTAAAATATGTCTTGTGTGTATAAATGTCCCTGGTATGTAGCAATTAAGGAAAAAGAGATCACCAATGGGTTACAAAGCCATTAGTATGTGTGAAAAGGTGCAGGAAAACTCAAACCTAGCATATTTGTACCGGGCTTCCGGCTGGAAGACATAGTCACCTCTATGGGCCGCCCCGTCCTCATGGGTGTGGGCTTGCTACACCCAAATAGATCTATCACTCATGTCCCTAGGTCCTACGACGAGGATTAATGGCCTTAAGTGTTGTGCCCACCTTTCACATGATCTAAGCGTCTAAAACCCTCCTTAAGCTAACCATACCATGTATAAAAGCGTTTGTAAGTGTCTGTAATAATTGTAACATGTATTCCACCCCCGAAGTATAAAACTGAAAACAGTTAAGAGAAAAGGGGGACATAAACTCACTAAAAATGTCTGTAATAGTTGTAACATGTATTCCACCCCCGAAGTATAAAACTAAAAACAGTTAAGAGAAAGGGGGACATGAACTCACTTGTCTATAAACATTTAATAACATATATTCCACCCCCGAAGTATAAAACTGAAAACAGTTAAGAGAAAAGGGGGAACATGAACTCACTAAAAATGTCTTTAATAGCTGTAACATGTATTCCACCCCCGAAGTATAAAACTAAAAACAGTTAAGAGAAAGGGGGACATGAACTCACTTGTCTGTAAACATTTAGTAACATGTACTTCACCCCCGAAGTTATAAAACTGAAAAACAGTTAAGAAAAAAGGGGGACATGAACTCACTTGTCTGTAAACATTTAGTAACATATATTCCACCCCCGAAGTATAAAACTGAAAATAGTTAAGAGAAAAGGGGGAACATGAACTCACCTTATTTTGCAAGCGATTCCGAATACGCAAGTCAAGATTAAGGTGTCTGATAACAAGGAAACTCAAAGTTGTCCTAATGAATCGTACATGAACAAGAATAATGTATCAATATTGAGGTCGTATAGTGTTGACGGGATTTGTTGAGCATTTATTGTATTTGATAGTGTTTAGATTAACAGAAGGATCTTGTGAATTATATGTTTAGAGGGCTCGGAAAAATGGACATGATATAAAGGAATTATTTATGAAAAATATTTATTTATCATAAATAATAAAATTGTAATAATGTACAATTGATTTAATATAAACATTTGTAATAATAAATCAAATATATTTAACTAGTATCATAATTAAATATAATGATTATTGGCAAAATATTGTACAAGTGATATAATTAATTTATTTCAGAATAATTAAAAATAACATTTTTAATTACTGAACTTGAATATTACTGATCTAATTATATAAATATCGAAATTATATAAAATATCAGTAGCAACATTATTTTTGTAAAGATCAGCACTTAAAATAATTAATCTGCAAATTTCAGTATTTATTTCTTAAAAATCGATTTATTATTAATTATTTAACAATAAATTGTTTTAATATTGTAAAAATTAGTTTTATAAATAAATTGACCAACTTCATATTTTTAATAAAAGCAACAGTAGTTAATAATATTATAAAAATTATTGGAATGTCACAAATGTTAAAAATAAAAAGATTAAAAAGTTTTGCAGACCCCTGGGTTCGAACCCGGGTCTGTATTGAAACAAACACACACACAACCACTGGGCTAGGCCTGGTGGTTGTTTAAAGTTTAGATTATTAAAAATATATACAGAATTTAAATGTGTCGTCTTCTCCAAATAAAGTCAACAGGAAAGTCAACTGCTTCTATTCTCGATCAAAACAGGTTTATATCCAAATTAATCTTAGGGAAACATTGTATAAGCATAAACAAGCTAATGGAACGGATAAAAACTAACAGGTATTGAAAGGATGATCGGATTGAAAAATTCCGGCGAAAAAGTGAGTATTCCGGCGAGTTGCAGGTTTTAATCCGACGATTTCGGGTGTTTAAGTGTTTGTAAATGGTGTGGAATGTTGCTAGGAATGTAGGGAACTTAAATACACGAAGTTTGGATCACAGATTCGACACAAATTGGTGGATTAGATCTACATTAATTTTTTTATAAAAAGTTTCGATTTCCAGTTGTTGTAGCACGAATTTGTGTCGTTTGAATGATTGGGATTAGTTGGAATAGGTTGGGGATCATGTGGGTAAGATTTATAGGCCAAAAGAATGAATTAAAATCGATTTTGGTGGCTTTTGGGTCGAAATCCGTAATCTGCGTTGCTGTATAAATAAATTCCGCTTTATTTTAATGTGTGTGTATATATAATAAAATCTTATATCAATCACAACCAAGCTGGTAGACCAGCTGGTTGTGTGCGTGTGTTGTGTGTGGAGGGGCGCCGGTTCGATTCCCGTTTCGTCCGGTTCGAAGGGAAATAAACCTTTTTTTATTAAAACTGATTTTAATTAATAATATTTAATTCCTAAGTAGTGTATATATGAATTAATGTTCTATATCTTTCAGCTCCTGTACAGGAGGATAAACTGGTTAAGACACTTCGGTTATAACGTAGAGGTCGCGTGTTCGAAACTCACAAGAGCCGGTTCTCATCATAGGAGACCCCCTTTTATCCGAATTTTTGGACATTTACACTTTGGTCCCTGTAGTTTCATTTTTTACAAAAATGGTCCCTCAACTTTCGAAAAGTTACAAAAACAGTCCCTCAACTTTCGTATAAAATACATGATTGGTCCCTGAAGTTTCGAAAGTTGACATAATTGGTCCCTGTACTGTTCAGTTAATTACACTAACTGAGTTAGTGTTTAAAGAAGGAATTCTTTATATGAAAGTTAACCAGGTTAGGATATTCACTTAAAATGAGTTTCTAAGAATCAGTTTTAGTCCCTAGAGTTTAAGTTTCAGAAAATGACCAAATGAAACTTGGACTTTTATTTCAAAACTATATATTTATTTCTTTATAAAATAAGTTTCCAAAAATTACAAAAAGAACCTTAAACTTGTAGTTTGAAATGACTGCTCTTTAACCCTAGTATTTATATAGTTTCAGAAATGACAATTTAGTCCTTGGACTTAAAAAGTAATAGATTCCTAGCAGGTTTCAAAGAATGTCAAATAGGTCCCTCAACCTATTGTTTGTCTATGTGTTGGCATTGTCAGCATGTTTCTGAGTTATCCGTTCACTGTGCTAACTGTGTTTTGTGCTTTAAGTTTATCACTAAAGTTTGTGTAATAAATGGAGTGACAGTATGAATGTGATGCATATGTATGTATTATGCAGAACTCATAAAGCAATTTAATTCGTCAGTTGTAATTCTAGCACAGTCATTAAGCACAAAGTTAATATTAATTAATTGTACGGATACCTGTAATTGTGAGCGTTGTCACATTCTCCCCCTGTTAAGAAAATTTCGTCCCGAAATTTTAGTTCTGCTACTAGATGCAGGGGTCTTGGGGAATAAATGTGGGTATTTTTCTTTCATACGGTCCTCACACTCCCACGTGAATTCCGGGCCGTGTCGTGCATTCCATCGAACTTTAACGAGTTTGACACTACTCCTGCGCGTCTTGTTAATCTTCCAATCAGTAACCTCAACGGGTTCTTCAGTAAAGTGGAGTGTGTCATCAATATGAACTTCGTCGGCAGGAATGACTACTGTCTCTTGAGTTGGACTCTTTTTCAAATTAGATACATGAAATGTATCATGAACGCCATTAAGTTCTGTAGGTAAATCCAACTTGTATGCTACAAGACCAATCCTTTTCAGGATTTTAAATGGACCTATGTATCTGGGATTCAACTTCCCACGCTTCCCAAAGCGTGCTACACCCTTCCAATGTGAAACCTTCAACAAAAGCATATCTCCCACCTCAAATTCCAGAGGTTTCCTCCTTCGGTCCGCATAACACTTTTGTCGATCACGATCCGCTTTAATGCGCTCTCGGATATGTAAAATCTTGTCGGTCGTTTCCTGGACCAATTCCGGGCCAACAAGCTGTCTATCACCCGCGTTAGCCCAGCATAATGGTGATCGACACTTGCGTCCATAGAGAGCTTCGAACGGTGCGGCCTGAATGCTTGTATGATAACTGTTATTGTATGAGAATTCAACCAATGGTAGGTGAGTGTCCCAACTTCCACCTAAATCCATTACGCAAGCTCGCAACATGTCTTCTAATGTTTGAATCGTTCGTTCGCTCTGTCCGTCTGTCTGCGGATGAAAGGCAGTACTCAGATTCAACTGAGAACCAAAAGCTTCTTGGAAGGATTGCCAAATCCTTGATACGAATCTTCCGTCCCTATTAGAGATAATTGAGAGAGGCACTCCATGTCGTGCAACAATCTCTCTCAAGTATATCTCAGCAAGATTACTCGTTTTATCTTTCTCCTTGATTGGCAAAAAGTGAGCAGATTTCGTTAAACGGTCTACTATTACCCAAATCGTATCATGGCCCTTGGGCGTCCTTGGCAATTTCGTTATGAAGTCCATAAAAATTTGTTCCCATTTCCATTGGGGTATTTCAGGTTTTTGCAAGAGACCTGAAGGCTTCTGGTATTCGACCTTCACTTTGGCGCAAGTTAAACATCTGCCAACATATACTGCAACATCGCCTTTCATTCTTGGCCACCAATAGAAATCCTTAAGATCTTGGTACATCTTATCCGCTCCTGGATGAATCGAGTACCGAGATTTGTGAGCTTCGTCAAAAATAACATTTCTCAGACCACCAAACAAGGGAACCCAAATTCGTTTCATGAAGCACAAAGTCCCTTCCCCGTTTGGTACCAACTGTTTCTCCATCCCACGGAGATACTCATTCTCAATATTCTTTTCTTTGAGTGATTCTCTCTGCGCGGCACGAATGCGCAATGAGAGGTCCGTTTGTATGATCATTTCCAAAGCCCTAACCCTTATGGGCTTGATCCTTTCCTTCCGACTTAGAGCATCAGCGACCACATTCGCCTTCCCTGGGTGATACTTGATTTCACAGTCATAATCATTTAACAGCTCTACCCAGCGTCTTTGCCTCATGTTAAGCTCTTTCTGATCGAATATGTGCTGCAGGCTCTTGTGATCAGTGTAGATGGTGCATCGAGTGCCATATAAATAATGTCGCCATATCTTTAAAGCAAACACCACCGCGCCTAATTCCAAATCATGCGTGGTGTAATTTTTCTCGTGGATCTTCAATTGGCGAGAAGCATATGCTATAACCTTCTGACGTTGTATTAGCACACATCCCAAACCTTGACGCAAAGCATCGCAATATACCACGAAGTCGTCAGTGCCTTCGGGTAGGGATAAGATCGGCGCGTCACAAAGTTTGTTTTTCAACAGCTGAAAAGCCTCTTCTTGCTTGTCTCCCCAATCAAACTTCTTGTCTTTCTGAGTGAGAGAGGTCAAAGATTGAGCGATTTTCGAGAAATCCTCAATGAACCTACGGTAATAACCAGCCGAACCTAGGAACTGTCGAATTTCAGTTGGCGTCTTCGGAGTTTCCCAGTTCTTGATTGCTTCAATCTTTGTAGGATCCACATGGATTCCATTTCCATTGACTACATGACAAAGAAACTGGACTTCGCGTAACCAGAACTCACACTTCGAGAACTTCGCATACAACTTCTCCTTTTTAAGCAGCTCTAGAATAGCTCTTAAATGTTGCTCATGCTCTCCTTTCGTCTTCGAGTAGATCAAAATGTCGTCAATGAACACAATCACAAACTTATCAAGGTACGGCTTACTAACTCTGTTCATCAAATCCATGAATACTGCTGGCGCGTTCGTCAAACCAAACGACATAACCAGGAACTCGTAATGTCCATATCGAGTTCTAAAGGCCGTCTTTGGAATACTTTCCTCTTGTATCCTTAACTGGTGATAACCTGATCATAGATCGATCTTTGAGTAAAAACTTGAACCTTGTAATTGATCGAACAGGTCATCGATCCTTGGCAAAGGATATCTGTTCTTGATTGTTAACTTATTCAGCTCCCGGTAGTCTATACACATGCGAAAACTACCATCCTTCTTTTTCATGAACAAAACTGGAGCTCCCCAAGGCGAGAAACTTGGTATGATAAATCCCTTATCTAACAACTCCTGGAGCTGTGTTGATAGCTCTTGCATCTCTGAAGGTGCAAGTCGATAAGGTGCCTTAGCTACAGGCGTGGCGCCTGGAACTAAGTCAATATGAAACTCGACTTGTCTTTGTGGTGGCAATCCTGGTAAGTCTTCTGGAAAGACTTCAGGATACTCCTTAACGACTGGGATATCTTCAAGTTTTGGCTCAGTGGCTTCCTTATCCATGATGTGTGCCAGGAAGGCAACACATCCCTTCTTCAAACATTTTTGAGCCTTCAAACAACTAATGATCCTTAAGGGCGTATCGCGCTTCTCTCCGTGTACTACGATCGTTTCTCCATCCGCCATTGGGATGCGAATGGTCTTCTCGTGACATACAATCTCGGCTCTGTTGCTTGACAACCAATCCATCCCTACTACCACATCGAAGTTTCCTAACTCGACTGGCAGTAGGTCTAATGTAAACTCGTGTTCTCCCAGCTCTATCACGCATCCTCTGATGACTTCATTCGTTTCTACTAGCTTTCCATTAGCCAGTTCAATTAAGTATGGAAGGTCTAACTTACTAGCAGTTAACCTAAGTATTTTCTTAAATTCTAGCGATACAAAACGATAGTCGGCACCAGTGTCATAGTAAGTATAGTAAGTAAGTAATATACGTATGTAATAAGATAATAACACATAACATCCCATGTCATAACGCAAAATAAATAATCCAACAACGTATGTAAGTCACAATCAATGTAAGCAAGTAATCATCCTAGTCTTCCCCAGACTATCCCACCCAGTCTCTTAGACTGAATTCCTTAGTTTCTCAGACTAACTCCCTGGCCTCTAAGACCAAACCTTCCAGTCTCTAAGACTAACTCCCTGGTC
Organism: Helianthus tuberosus; assembly: GCA_030545235.1. NCBI lineage: Eukaryota > Viridiplantae > Streptophyta > Magnoliopsida > Asterales > Asteraceae > Helianthus > Helianthus tuberosus. The sequence goes on from CM060385.1 coordinate 39,219,308, forward strand.
TCTAAGACCAAAACTTCCCAATCTCTAAGATTGAACCCCTCAGTCTCTAAGACTGAACCTCCCTCAGTCTCTAAAACTTGATGTGTAGGAAGTCGTATGTTAAAAACTTGTAAAAATGGTTAAATAAAGACTGATTCAAAAACTAAACTTTTTGACATGCTTTGGCCTAATAGGTATCGGTACTCTCATTGATAGTCCCCAGGTAGGCAACGGGTCCTTTTATTTGGATTTGTATGAATGCCAGCCTAGACAGGAGTTCTCAACTACCGATACTTAACCCTTCCAGTTACTACATGTCTGACACGAAGAACACAGGTTTTTAAAGAAACATTTGTACCCTGGATCTGGAAACTTGTATATGCAATGTAAAAATGTTTTCGTGAGAGCCCTGATGATCACAATCTAGACTCGAGAAAGAATCCTAGTTCGCTATGATCGAGGCTCTAATACCAAGCTGTCACACCCTGGCTTTTGCGGAAGCGTGGGTTTATTTGGTGTGACTTCTTAATACCATAGCAACAATCACAACAATGCTATATGATAAAAATACGAGATGTTCATCCATTAATAAAAGTGAGAAAATACCTTCATAACATTGTTTAGAAACATCGACATTTGAAATAAGTTACAAACCATAAATTATTTAAAACGTGTTCATAAGACACACAAAAGACTTTAGATAAGACGAGGTTTAGAGACATGTAACCCGTCCAGGAATAGGTTACACCTCTCAAACTTCACAACTCTGGATGACATCTATTATCCAACGCAGCTAGACACATGCATACCCTGCCAGATCCTGCTAGTTCCCTGAAATACATGTAGTTTGAAAAATCAACAAAAAGGTTGAGCGAGTTCATGTGTAAGTCTGTGTATATAAGCCTTTAAAATATGTCTTGTGTGTATAAATGTCCCTGGTATGTAGCAATTAAGGAAAAAGAGATCACCAATGGGTTGCAAAGCCATTAGTATGTGTGAAAAGGTGCAGGAAAACTCAAACCTAGCATATTTGTACCGGGCTTCCGGCTGGAAGACATAGTCACCTCTATGGGCCGCCCCGGCCTCATGGGTGTGGGCTTGCTACACCCAAATAGATCTATCACTCATGTCCCTAGGTCCTACGACGAGGATTAATGGCCATAAGTGTTGTGCCCACCTTTCATATGATCTAAGCGTCTAAAACCCTCCTTAAGCTAACCATACCATGTATAAAAGCGTCTGTAAGTGTCTGTAATAATTGTAACATGTATTCCACCCCCGAAGTATAAAACTGAAAACAGTTAAGAGAAAAAGGGGACATGAACTCACTAAAAATGTCTGTAATAGTTGTAACATGTATTCCACCCCCGAAGTATAAAACTAAAAACAGTTAAGAGAAAGGGGGACATGAACTCACTTGTCTGTAAACATTTAGTAACATATATTCCACCCCCGAAGTATATAACTGAAAACAGTTAAGAGAAAAGGGGGAACATGAACTCACTAAAAATGTCTTTAATAGTTGTAACATGTATTCCACCCCCGAAGTATAAAACTAAAAACAGTTAAGAGAAAGGGGGACATGAACTCACTTGTCTGTAAACATTTAGTAACATGTACTTCACCCCCGAAGTTATAAAACTGAAAAACATTTAAGAAAAAAAGGGGACATGAACTCACTTGTCTGTAAACATTTAGTAACATATATTCCACCCCCGAAGTATAAAACTGAAAATAGTTAAGAGAAAAGGGGGAACATGAACTCACCTTATTTTGCAAGCGATTCCGAATACGCAAGTCAAGATTAAGGTGTCTGATAACAAGGAAACTCAAAGTTGTCCTAATGAATCGTACATGAACAAGAATAATGTATCAATATTGAGGTCGTATAGTGTTGACGGGATTTGTTGAGCATTTATTGTATTTGATAGTGTTTAGATTAACAGAAGGATCTTGTGAATTATATGTTTAGAGGGCTCGGAAAAATGAACATGATATAAAGGAATTATTTATGAAAAATATTTATTTATCATAAATAATAAAATTGTAATAATGTACAATTGATTTAATATAAACATTTGTAATAATAAATCAAATATATTTAACTAGTATCATAATTAAATATAATGATTATTGGCAAAATATTGTACAAGTAATATAGTTAATTTATATCAGAATAATTAAAAATAACATTTTTAATTATTGAACTTGAATATTACTGATCTAATTATATAAATATCGAAATTATATAAAATATCAGTAGCAACATTATTTTTGTAAATATCAGCACTTAAAATAAATAATCTTCAAATTTCAGTATTTAATTCTTAAAAATCGATTTATAATTAATTATTTAATAATAAACTGTTTTAATATTGTAAAAAATAGTTTTATAAATAAATTGACTAACTTCATATTTTTAATAAAAGCAACAGTAGTTAATAATCTTATAAAAATTATTGGAATGTCACAAATATTAAAATAAAAAGATTAAAAAGTTTTGCAGACCCCTGGGTTCGAACCCGGGTCTCAATTGAAACACACACACACACACAACCACTGGGCTAGGCCTGGTGGTTGTTTAAAGTTTAGTTTATAAATTATATATACAGAATTTAAATGTGTCGTCTTCCCCAAATAAAGTCAACAGGAAAGTCAACTGCTTCAATTCTCGATCAAAACAGGTTTATATCCAAATTAATCTTAGGGAAACATTGTATAAGCATAAACAAGCTAATTGAACGGATAAAAACTAACCGGTATTGAAAGGATGATCGGATTGAAAAATTCCGGCGAAAAAGTGAGTATTCCGGCGAGTTGCAGGTTTTAATCCGACGATTTCGGGTGTTTAAGTGTTTGTAAATGGTGTAGAATGTTGCTAGGAATGTAGGGAACTTAAATACACGAAGTTTGGATCTCAGATTCGACACAAATTAGTGGATTAGATCTACTTTAATTTTTTTATAAAAAGTTTCGATTTCCAGTTGTTATAGCACGAATTTGTGTCGTTTGAATGATTGGGATTAGTTGGGATAGGTTGGGGATCATGTGGGTAAGCTTTACAGGTCAAAAGAATGAATTAAAATCGATTTTGGTGGCTTTTGGGTCGAAATCCGTAATCTGCGTTGCTGTATAAATAAATTCAGCTTTATTTTACTGTGTGTATATATATAATAAAATCTTATATCAATCACAACCAAGCTGGTAGACCAGCTGGTTGTGCGCGTGTGTTGTGTGTGGAGGGGCGCCGGTTCGATTCCCGTTTCGTCCGGTTCGAAGGGAAATAAACCTTTTTTATTAAAACTGATTTTAATTAATAATATTTAATTCCTAAGTAGTGTATATATGAATTAATGTTCTATATCTTTCAGCTCCTGTACAGGAGGATAAACTGGTTTAGACACTTCGGTTATAACGTAGAGGTCGCGGGTTCGAATTTCACAAGGGCCGGTTCTCATCATAGGAGACCCCCTTTTATCCGAATTTTTGGACATTTACACTTTGGTCCCTGTAGTTTCATTTTTACAAAAATGGTCCCTCAACTTTCGAAAAGTTACAAAAACAGTCCCTCATCTTTCGTATAAAATACATGATTGGTCCCTGAAGTTTTGAAAGTTGACATAATTGGTCCCTGTACTGTTCAGTTAATTACACTAACTAAGTTAGTGTTTAAAGAAGGAATTCTTTATATGAAAGTTAACCAGGTTAGGATATTCAGTTAAAATGAGTTTCTAAGAATCAATTTTAGTCCCTAGAGTTTAAGTTTCAGAAAATGACCAAATAAACCTTGGACTTTTATTTCAAAACTATATATTTATTTCTTTATAAAATAAGTTTCCAAAAATTACAAAAAGAACCCTAAACTTGTAGTTTGAAATGATTGCTCTTTAAGCCTCGTATTTATATAGTTTCAGAAATGACAATTTAGTCCTTGGACTTAAAAAGTAATAGATTCCTAGCAGGTTTCAAAGAATGTCAAATAGGTCCCTCAACCTATTGTTTGTCTATGTGTTGGCATTGTCAGCATGTTTCTGAGTTATCCGTTCACTGTGCTAACTGTGTTTTGTGCATCAAGTTTATCACTAAAGTTTGTGTAATAAATGGAGTGACAGTATGAATGTGATTCATATGTATGTATTATGCAGAACTCATAAAGCAGTTTAATTCGTCAGTTGTAATTCTAGCACAGTCATTAAGCACAAAGTTAATATTAATTAATTGTACGGATACCTGTAATTGTGAGCGTTGTCACACAATAATCCGTTCATAATCGTCGACGACGTCACTGGGGGTTTTTTCTCTTCCAGTTACCAGGCCTATCATCTCCGTCTACGTTTGGTTTCCTCAATGAAGAACCATCTTTAATCTATTAGAACGATCCTTGTAACCATCAACCGGCTTTGAACGAGTGTAGAGCACTCGTAATCCTCAACCGGCTTTGAAACCGGACGGAAACTACGAATTGGGTTCGTTGCATGATAGAAGATACATATCGTCCATTCAACTTGATATAGGAGAGTTGATGTAATTTTCCAAGCATTTTTATCGTGTGTTGTAATTTTAATGAAGCAATGAAGATTGAATATGCAAACCGCATCCGTCTTCTGTTATGATTCGAAACATGCCCACCTTGATCAGAATAGATAAGTGTATCACTCGATCCACTTACATTCGAATAACGCTGAGAATCCACAACGCTTATGGCCAGATTCTGTAAGGCCCTAATACGTATCTGACTAAAAGTCGCAGCGGAAATTCGTGTTATAAAATTTCTTTCACTATAAATACCTTAACTTACTTAAAATTTAACCTTAACATAACTCTTTCACATAAATCCATCAATCGACTTATTTACTAAGTAAAAACATAGCTTATGTTTACTACATTATATACATCAACGTTCCCGTACAATCTCACTAGTGACTCGATCCTCGATCTCTATTCCTTGATGATCCTCATAACTCGTACTACCTGCACTCACCACATAAAATTCATAACATTAATACGCATTATAAACATACAAGATTTATTCACGTTTACTTTTCGTTCCGTTAACTCTTTACATCCCAGCTTTCCATCTGATCATACAATCCGTGGTGAATCTTTCTCGTTGTACCTGCGTTACACTTCGTTCACAAGGCACGCTATTATTATCGTCAATACTCAATTTCAATGAATACATGCGTATATACTTTCATACATACTTACATATATGCATCCGTTCACACATAACTACTTACATACATACGTACCTACATTCATACGTACATGCCTACATACGTGCATACCTACATGCATACATGCCTACATACATACGTATTACATGCCTTCACACAACCCTACATACGTGCATACATTCGTACATACTCACTTGGATATATATATATATATATACATACACATACTACCTACATACACACCTACATACATACATGCATTCATATCTTCACGCATGCCTACATACGTGTATACGCTCATATATATCTACTTGCATACATACACACATACATTCATTCGTACATACCACTTATATTCATACATACATACATACATACATACATACATACATACATACATACATACATACATACATACATACATACATACATACATACATACATACATACATACATACATACATACATACATACATACATACATACATGCGTATCTACTTTCCCTAAAACAAGGAATAAACTAATCATTCTTAGCTTATACGCGTTTAAAAACGCGTTTAAACGGGTTCATGGAACAAAACAACCAAAATAAACAATTTTTGGAATCAGGGGGGCTAGACGCTACGTCTAGGGGCTAGACGCTACACCTAGCCCCTTTTTTGACAACAAGTTGCTTAATTGCTGCTGCAAAATTCCCAGCCAACCCAAGTTTCACGAAAACGGACATAACTCATTCGTTTTTGATCCGTTTTACCCGATTCTTTTTCCTACGCGTCCGTAATTTAATTCTCCATCACATGGAGTGAAAATCCAATATTTGGACTACCAAAATTTATGACTTTTAAGCCTTCGGCTTATTACCCTTTTTCCATATTTTGACCCATTCATGCATTTATCCACATAACTTGTTTGTTTGACCATAACTTCTTATAAACCTAATGATATCAATGACGTCTATCATAAAAGATTAAATTCTCGGATGTCTTGCATTCTCTAAACTCATTTTCACTCAAAAGCTTACTTTGACCCGTTAAGGGTATTTACGTATTTCAATGCATTTGATTCTCAAAAACATACTTTTCGCTTCCATACTTATCCTAATTATTCACTTGATCATTTAACTTGTTTCTAATCATCTTTTAAAGGTCGTTTGCCCGATATACCCACCAAGGGCACTTTAGTCAACTTTAGCCCCATCATTTACGACGAAGAACTTTAACACATATTTAACCAAATCCCACGATTTAACTATGACTCTAATCACACATACATGGCTCGGGTCAAAGCTATGACCCGTTTAAATACTTCATTAACTAAGTTGCTAATTAATAGCAACGCAAATCCTTTCATTAACTCGTAATCAAAATTACCAAGATACCCCTTTACCCCATTTTAACCATCAAACACAGTTCTTACCATAGACCCATGTTTCGACCCATATCAATACTTATCGGAACATCGTACCTTATACATAAACTTGTCATATTCATAATTTATACATTGAATAGGTATTATATAAGGAAGGTGTAAGCTTAACTTACCTAGCGTCCAAATATGCTTCCCGTGCGCATTAGTCCCGTTTGACCCGCTTCTTTCCCAAGCTTCCATGTCGCTTATTAAGCATTAACTATCATATATCATTCTCAAGATAGTTAGCTTATTCATCATTCATCAAAACCTTTTCATCATACGGATCTTGTATTAAGTTTATCATTTAACCTTAAAACATGCTAATCCATCATTTCTTATCCAATTATTTAAACATTCACACATACATAAACGATTTCAAACATCAATAATATAAACATATTATCATTTTCATCATATCATCAAAACCCACTTCATAATTATTTTCCTAATCACTTACAAGTGATCTAATCTTAGGTTCTTCATAATTTATTCATGCTTTTGATGTATGTACTACCTCCTAAGCATAGTGTACAACTAGTTCATGCATATCCTTCTAATCTCATACATAATTCATCAATTTCCTCCTTCTAATCAACATGAATCATACATGCATAAACATCAAACATACTAGTATCACATTTCTTTCAATTCCTCTAACAAGAATCCATCATACAAATCAAAATACATCAATATTAAGCAAGAATTGGACATGGGGTGATCATTCAAGTCGTCATCATCACCATAATCAATGGGTTTCATCTCTAAACATCAAATTAACCTAAACCATGCATAATCCATGCTCTATATGACAATTCTAACACATACTCATACTCAATTTCATACAAATTCGTGATTTACAACATAACCCACTTCGTGCATAATCACCAATCTAACTTTTAAGACATACCTTGCGATCCCCTTGTGAAGGTGATCATTAACCTATGTTTCTTCTTGAATTTGAGCTACAATTAACCCTTCAATTTGGTGATCTTCATGGTTAGGGTTTGTGAGCTTCCATGGAGCTCCTGACTCTTCTCGAACACACCATCGTGTGTGTGTATGTGTGTATTTTTTTTTATAAATTCAAGTTTGCCCCTCAAGTTTCATCCTTTAGTTGTTTCTACCATACTCATAACTAGGTTAAATAACCTAGTCATCTATTTCTTGATGTACCATATCATAACATTTAACGAATATAAATATTCGGGTTTTGGGGTGTTACAGATTCTTTCCTTCAATCTTGGCAAAATCAATGCCTGCTTGTTTTATTATCACGAAAGTACTGAACAACCGAGATAACAACTCTGATATTTATCACCAACTCATCTTTAGTTGTCTTTGCTTCGTCCACTAGAACTATTTGTGTATGCATTCTTTTGGTAGTTAACAACGCTAATTAGAAAAAAAATCTGTAAAATTAATCATATCGATTGCTATAACAGGATGGATGTGACACACATAGATAGATAAACTATCACAGTTGTCAAGACTGTTGTCGGGTTTCCAATGCTCACACAGGGTGATAAACAACGCTGATACACGCAACATCTAGTTATATTCAGATTTAAACAATGCCCACCTCAACTGAGATAACGGACATCCATCAAGCTCAAAAAGAAAACTTGTGTTTCCCATAGTCACAAACGATTGCGGTTTGTATTTCGTATAGCCACCGTTTCCGTAGTAAAAAACGGTTGCGGTTTGTATTTCGCATAGCCACCGTTTCCGTAGTAAAAAACGGTTGGGTTTGCACATTCAATCTTCAATACTTCATTAAAATACCAGTAGAAGAACCCGACACGTCTTCATGTAACGGAGAATGTTCTAGAAATTGAAGGAAAAGGAAAAGATTTGTTGAAATCAAATTTGACAACAATGACAGCTTATTAAAAGTAGCAATCACCTCCAATCATTTCCTAGTCAAATCACACACTATAAAGTTTAAAGTTATCGTGTGTTGTAGTTTGGAAAGATGACCGAACAGAGATCTGAATAACAAACTGTGGAGAACTTGTTTGTGTCGGGTTCTTCTGCTAGTTACTCGATCAACGAACTGATCGGTAACGTTACTCTACTTGTGCTCCGATTTAAGCGGCGTGTTCCGATCAATGTTGTTAAAGATGATGAAGAGTTTAGAAACCCTAGAATGATGGTGTTTTTACTGGAAAAAACGTGATACTTGAAAAAACATCCTTATATACGGGCCGTATACAGTTATACGGCCCGTATACATTTGGTAACATCAAAAACCTACCAAAATAATTCCATTGAGCCGTATATGTTTTACAAATCGTATAAACGTGTATACGGCTCGTATAACTATATACGGGCCGTATATAGTAAAATAAAAAAAAAACATTCTCTGCGCATTTTCCTATTAAAAAACATTCTATACGGGCTGTATATTTTGTATACGGGCCGTATACACTAACACTAGGGATGTGAAAATAAGATATAGGGGGTGTGGGAACAAGGGGACCCTTGTTTATTTCATGTAATCATTCTTTAGTTAATTTGATTTAAGGTAAAACATCAAGACGAGTTAGGAGTTGTTAAGTGCATAAGACTAAAGGGTATGGAGAGCCTCATCCCTAAGGGGATGGGCCGCCACGTAAGCGGGGCTTGAAGGGGATGGATCTAGGGGGGGGGGGGGGTGGGGGATGAACCCTTTTATATATATGTATGTGTGTATGTATAGGTGTGTGTGAGTGGGTGAGGCCCGGCTTGGGCGTCGAGCAGGGGACGGCGGCGACGGGGCTGGGGCAGCGACGGGACTGGGGGTGGAACTTTTGGGGCGGCGGGAGGATGGGCATGGAGACGGCCCCATACCCTCCGGTCTAATTATTTAAGACTAATTTGATTTTTGACAGTTGTGAATTTTTATTAGACTAGTTGGTTGATCCGTTAGTAGGATTTGATCCATCCATGGGAATTGGTTGGATCGGCAATAACTACATGATCCACAACAATCTAACAATCATCAGCAACTGTGCAATCAACAACAATTTAGGGAATGGGTAAAAACCCGTATTCGTGTTGAAACCAAGCATCAATAGTTACTAAGTGTCGTTTAAATAAAATGTTGTGACGGTTCTCAAACTAAAGACGAAATCTTTGTTTTATGTATCATGTATGGTACAATTTTATAAGAGAAACATACATCCTTGTTCTTGAATTTCGTGTTTTGTTTTTTTCTTTCTTTCTAATTTCACCACTTGAGGTCTTGAGTGTCAGCAAAATATTTTAATCCATTATATGGAATACTTTGGGTTGTTGATCTTGCTATTTAGGGGCAGACTTAGAGTGAAAGAAGGAGTAACCTCCATTGCCCCTTGACGCTCTGGTGACACTCCGACGATAGTGTAAATTTTGGAAAAAATTGACATTTATCGATTTCGTTACCCTTTTTTATTGACACGTTACCCCTATACAGATATTCTAGATCCGCCACTGTTACTATTTCAACCATCAAGAATGAGATAGTAGTAAGATTGTAAATAATATGAAGTTAAAAATGACTAAAAGTACAAAATTGAAATAATCTCTATTGTTAATTTTTTTTTTCATTAGTTGTCATAAACTTAAGTAACTTTTATATATCACATTTTTCTACATACCATAAAATCAAGAATTTATTATATTTATTTGGGGTATATTATTGTCATCACGGTGTTTACAATGGTACGTATGAACCAAACACAAAAATGCGTCTAACACTACAACATTGCGTCAAAGTTGTCCAAATCTGACATATGAGCGAAATCTACAAATATAATGGTGCATCTAAACTAATTACAACGGTGTGTGACGTGTGTAATACCACTTATTGAGTGTATACACCCTTGCCCTAGCTTTTGGATACTTTGTGTGTGTAAATGACACTTTGTACTAGGAACTGGACCTATAGGTAGATAGAGGTTAAGATGACATCTATTTAAAAATTAAAAGCGAAAAGAAGTTCCTTTTTACCCATAAACTATAGATCTCATAGAACGATAATTATGTCTAAATCAATTAAAAAGTAATAAAGATCTACTTATAAACCATGATTAAAGGTACTAAGTTTACAGTGATACTGATTATTATCTCAAGTAGTACTACATAGAGAATAAAAAGGTTGGTTTTCGGGTTTTGAGAAAGCACTTTTTTTTTTTTTTTTAGTATCTCTATCTTCGTGGGACCAAAACTTGAGCAAATTGGAAAAGCTTCTTTCTGGGCCAACGATATCAGTACTTGTGTATCATTTGATTACAGTAAATGGGCTGGGCTACAGTATTTGGGCCCTAGTGTTATGAAATTTGATACAATAAGCTTTTAATAAAATGTTGATTTTGGTTTGATATATAAATATAATAACAGGTGTTTTTTTTTTAATTTCTTTTGTACTCTATGACTATATGTGTGTGTTTATTCGGTGTGTCTATTTTGTGTGCACCACTGGTACGTTCTTTGAAGAAATGATGGTTTTAAATGATGTGATTCCTATTTCCTAAGGTTCATAATATTTTCAAGTCGATAGGTCAATGGATCAACAGATTCCAAAATGTGTTTTTTTTTTTGCCTTGATGCACTAATTAAAGTTCCTTGTATTCATAACAAAAAGTTAACTCTTTGAAATGTAAGGGTCAACATGGGTCTGATATAGCCCTAAACCGACCCACAACCGAAAAGTTGGGTTATTTGTTTTGTTGAAACCAAGTGGGTTTGGTTAAAATGTCCAAATTAATTGGTTATAGGTGAGTTTCGGTTTGATTATTTTGTTAACCATAGGTTGAATATTGCTCCAAGGCCTTGGACAATTTGGTTAATATCAGTGGTGCACAAAAGAAATGGGTTGGGAACTGAACTCGGCTTTGAACTCAAACTGAAGTGTAGGGTTGAAATGGTTTTTAACCCTATGCTTGGAAACTAGTTAAACCCGATCCCCCATATTTAGGTTATGTTTGGTTACAAAATGGTCGATTCGTCACATACTTACATATAACCATGACCAAACCGATTAGTGCTACAATAATCAGAATAGTTGTTCCCATTTTATGCAACTAACACTTTCACAAACATTGTAAAGATTAGTACTATGACACCAAATTACTATAGTTTTATGTTGTGACAAGCCCAGATTATTATCCGTTTTGTTTACAACTCTTTTTGTGTTGTGTCGCCCTCATGGAACAGCTACAGCTTAAGTGGCAGATTCCAAATATTGAAACCAACCAAAACTTTGATTCTGGTATTTAAAAGGCCACAAAGGCTTCCTTTGATAATAGAATATATTGTATATTTACATATCTCAAAACCTATAAAAGAACAAAAAGATTACGAACACATGTTTACCGTGTTCCCGAATCTAATTTTGTTAGCTGAAGTATAGATATTTACAAACATTATGTCCATGAGATAAGTACTCACTCACCCCTTCTTATCTTGATAAGAAACAACTGGAATAAAATCCTACAAAATTATACTATTGTAAGCATGGACGGATCTAGTTACAAACATCAGTAAAAAAAATGATATGTTATGTATGTATCTGATATTCGAGTGACACCTATATTTTACTTCCTCAAACCTTATGCAATATCAAACACTCATGGCCAAGGCAAAGTTAGATCAAAATTTGAACATACAAAACAAGTTACCGATAATATATACTAGGCAGCTAGGAGGGTTAGTGTAACTATCTGTTGTATATGTTGTGATTGGTCCCCTTGCCCGTTTGGGTTGGGGCGTGTATTTTGTTTGGCATCCTGCCCAGTTAGGTCGAGGGTTTGTTCTATTGAAGTTTATTTTCAAAAAAAAAAAAAAAAAGAAGAAGAAGAAAAGAAATAAAGAAGCGAGGATAAACACTCCTAGCATTGGATGGAATAACACGAACATCTAAATTCGTATTTTAGCATCCATAATGCATGCTCTTGGAAAGCTAAGGATGCATGCGATGAGTGACAACCAATGTGACATCAGTTGCAATATTTGAGTGGCTTGGCTTTGATTTTGGGAGCTTCAATTGACGCCCCTAATGATTTTTATGTGGACCTATTCAATTTTAGCCATACAATTCACATATATCATATACATTATATAAAAATATGAGTGAATTTCAAGGATTGTCCTTTATCTTTATACCTATTTTCAAGCGCTATTCTTTATGTTTAAAATTGACGAGTTTTGTCCTTTATGTTTTCATATCATACACGTTTTGTCCTTTAGGACTAACCCAGTTAGTTTTTTCAGTTAAATTTGGTCATATGCTTTGCACATGAGGGCATTTTTGTCAATTCAAAGGTAAGTTCAACGGCAGATTTACAGCTCAAAGCGCAACCTTTGAATTGACAAAAATGCTCTCATGTGCAAAGCACATGACCAAATTTAACTGAAAAAAAACTAACTGAGTTAGGCTTAAAGGACAAAACGTGTATGATATGAAAACATAAAGGACAAAACTCGTCAATTTTGAACATAAAGGACAACGCCTGAAAATGAGTATAAATAAGGACAATCCTTGAAATTCACTCTAAAAATATAGGTAGAGTTTATCAAAATAAATAATTTAATTTAGTTGTGAATTATTAATGTAAAAAGAGGGATCCATTTAAAATATAAGTTTACTTGTTAGGAGTTAGGACTAATACACACGTTAAGGTTTGTACTTAGACCGATGGATGTGTTTCTTCCCAATCGAAATCTACATGGTATCTAGGAGGAGGAGGAGAGAAAGCAGGGGGAGAGAGAGAGAGAGAGTCAGTCGGTAATGCAGACGACAAAAAAGAAAAATGTGGGGGGATATTGAGTGGTGCTGATGTGGCGGCATTCGAAATTTTGGAGCATTAGATGCCCTTAAAAATATTTAGAAACCCGTATGACATAAGGTGACGGTTGTATAAACAAACCTATGAGTGTGTTAATGTAGATGATCTAATGTAAACAAAGCTTTGGGCAACAATTTACGTTAATGAAAACATAAATCTCAGGTAATCAGATCATTGCGTACAAAAAGGCATTGTGTAACAAATAAAAAGTAACAAGCGAGAAAGCCTATGCAGGTCAAACCTAGGGCATAAATAAAACAAAAAATTAAGCTGACAGAAAGATAAATGAAAAGAAATCACTATCTACGGGGAAAGAAGGTCACCAACATGGAGATGGAAAGACTTGGAATTTCAAATCTCTCAGAAAGAGAAAGTTGTCTACAACATATCCTTTCTTATGAAACTAGGGTCCGGCGACGGTGAAAGAGGAGCCTTAAGGGTCACAAGTTGTTTCAGGGGCACTGATATTCAGAGGTTAGGAACATGGTGGAAATGGGTGAAGTGGTGGGAATACATCTGGAAGGTTTAGGCGCTGATATCGAAACTGCAATTCGAGAGGAAGGTGTTCAGAATTTGAATTAATGAAGTTTCTCTCATTCAACGTTAGAGGCATTAGAGAGGATGCAAAAATACTCTCAGTCAGGGGCGCAACTTTCAAGGGGCCGGGGGAGGCGCCCGACCCCCCGAACTTTTCGCTCAGTAGTGTTATGTATGTACGTTTCATATAGAATTTTTAGGTACATACGTTTTCAACCCCCCGGTTTTATAATTTTTTTTACTTACACACCCTAAATAATTATATTTGGGCCCACATATTATATTTGTAAACATGTTTGGAAGAATGTATTGTTTATAGTCCAATTGCCCAAATAACTATACCCCAAATAGAAAGCCCACCTTATTAATTAGAAGAATGTATTGTTTATAGCTCAATTGCACAAATAACTATATCCCAAATAGAAAGCCCACCTTTTAAAAAAAAACCCAAATTCGCTAATTGGGATTACGACCAGACGCAGCAGGACAGAAAACAGAAGGGGAAAAAATCGCTGCTGTTGGTGCGTGATGTTGGCTACCCTGCTTGTTCGACTTCGAGAGATTCTTCTTCAATCTTCATAAGGTATGTGTTTTTAATCTTGGGGTTTAATTTAGGGCTGCAATATATGTGATTTAGGTTGAAATTAGGGGTGAAATTGGGGCCGAATTTTTGCCCTAAACTTGCTGCGTCTTTCTGTAATTATGTCTATTTTTATTTGTTTAATCTTAATGTGATTTAGATAGAAATTAGAGCTTGAATGTAGGGTGATTTGTTAACTTGTTGTGTTATTAGATTATGCTATGGGGAAGTATAAAAGCATAACTTCTTTTTTTAAAAGAAAGAATGAAGAACAAGTTTAGGGAATTGATGATGAAAACAATGAGATTAAACGTCAAAAAGCTTCAACAATCGAACCGTGTATCCACCTTCCTCTCCTTTTTAATGTTTTGGTGTCTTAGTTCAGTTGTTTGTTAAACAATGTTTACTTTTTAATGTTTGAGAACGTTTTATATTTGATATTAATGTTTGACCTGACCCAAATCGAATCACCAACGTCCAACCCGAACATATCACCTCAAAACAAAGCGATAGAAATTTTTTTTTAGGACCGGTGACTTTCGCCCCCTGGAGGAAATTTTCAAGCTTCGCCAGTGCACTTAGTTGGGGAGGTGTTGAGGGCACAAAAAGTGGACTTTGTAGCAATTTAGGAGACTATGGCTGGCGATGGATCAACAATTTAATACAAAAGGTTATGGGGCAAAGGACCGTTGAAATTTGATTGGGTTAATGCAGATGGGAGGTCAGGAGGGTTGGCATGTTTTTGGGACCCTGATATCTTCATAAGGATAGGAGTCATCAGAGAACATAATTTTATGGTGGTTTCAGGTACGCTTGGCCGAACAAATGAAGTTTTGCATGTGATTAATGTTTATGCACCACAGGGTTTAGGAGCAAAAAAGGAACTGTGGGAGTCGATAACAAACATCATGGGAACTAGGGGTGGAATGTGGGTATTACTGGGTGATTTTAATGTTGTACGATCAATAGAGGAGAGACTCAATACGAAATTCGTTCAAAGATGCGTAGAGGTCATTAATGATTTTATAGAAGATAATGGATTACTAGAATATTCGAAGGGCAGTCGAAAGTACACGAGAGTATCGGATGACGGGGAAAAAATGAGCCAACTAGATAGATTCTTGGTTTGTGAGAATTTTTGGAACAGATGGCCTAATGCAACTGCGTCGGCGTTGGCACGATGCGAATCATATCACTGTCCGATCACACTTTCCACCGAGGTACGTAATTTTGGTTCTTTTCTTTTTCGTTTTTACAATAAATGGATTAGACGAGACGGGTTTAGGGAGGTGGTTACAAATGCATTGAATAACTGTGTCACAACTGGCAGCCCGGATGTAGATTTAGCTTCCAAACTGAGGTCGGTTAAAAATGCAATTAAAGTATAGTGGGAAATCGAAAGGGATAAGGGCAAAGCGCAAAAAGTGATCTTGTAAAAAAGTTGATGTGTTAGATAGGGTAATGGAAGAAACAGTACTAACTGATCTAGAAAAAGCATCTTGTATTGAAAGCAAACATCTTTTGGGTGAATTGAATTCCGCTATAGCCAGTGATTTAAAACAAAAACTAGGATTAAATGGGTGGTAGAAGGGGATGAGAATACATCTTTTTTTTCATGGAATGGTAAACCAAAACACACTTAATAAGAGAATAAATGGGATTATGGTTAGGGGAGTGTGGGTCTCTGACCCAATAAAAATCAAACATGAGGCACGAAAATTCTTTGCCTTTAAATTCCGGGAGCCTAGACCATGTAGGCCAGGTTTTGTTTGTCCAGATTTGAAATAGTTAACAGCTAAAGAAGCAAACGGTCTAGTGGTGCCATTCTCAATACAAGAAATAAAAGAGGCAGTGTGGGACCGTGGGTGTGACAAGGAACCTGGACCAGATGGCTTCAATTTTGGGTTTATAAAACACTTCTGGGACCTACTCAAGGATGATTTTCTTGGAATCATGACAAATTTCTTTTTGGATGGGGAAATAAGTAGAGGCTGAGGCTCCTCCTTTCTGGCATTATGTAACACCTCAGAAATTTATAACGAATAATATGCCAACACGTGTCCAATCAACTCTCAAATATGCCAAATTATTTGGACACGAGGGACAATATATGAAAAAAATGTGGAAGTTTGGATGTGAAGGGGTCATTTGTGACAAAATACCAAACTTTTGGCTCTAATGTTCCAATGCGGACCGCAAGGCATATGCCTTACGGTCCGTAAGACATTCATTTTTTTATTTATGGAAACCTCATGCGGACCGCAAGACTTGATACATACGGTCCGCATGGCATTTAAATTCTGTGGGCACCATAAAACCCATGCGGACTGCATGGCACACCTCATACGGTTCGCATTGGGTGCACTGGCAGAATCAGCTGGCAGTTCTGCAGTTGTTCCCTGCCACCTTAACTCGCGAAATTTCCACTTCTCCTCTGCTTTTTCCCCCTGCTAGGACACTCCTAAGCATCTCAAAGCATCTGGAACATGTGGCATCATCCTATAACTCTTGTGCAACTATAAATAGAGGTGTTCTTGAGCTTTCAAGACTTGCACCTCTCATTTTCTTTCTCTCTAATCATCTTGGAGTGCTTCTAATCTATAGACACCTCCTCTCTGGAGTTTAATCTCTGCCTTGAACACTTGTAAGTGTTCTCTCTAGGTCTTATTTCATTTATAGGCTAGATAATGGCCGAAAGTCAAGCAAATTGACTTTTGCTTCGACTTTCGGTTATGACCATTTCAGTCAAGCCAATGTTCGAATCGAACATGTCTACGTGATCATAATAATGTAGGTGTTAATCCCCTACGATGGCACCTTCTGAAGATCACGTTAAGTTGGTCAAATGACAGGTTAAAGTTTTATTAAATAAAAAGTCAAAACGCTGTTTTTTCGTATTTAACGTAAAAAGAACTTCCAAGTATCGAAAAAACAATTTCTGACATTATATCAGTTTGTATAACATATTAGGACATGTTAGATCATGTCCAACCCGTCATTTCCTGCTTAGAGCTCGGTTCGCAACCGAAAGTCAAACAGTTTGACTTTTGCTTTGACTTTCAATTCTGAACCGTTTAAGTAAATTTAACTACTGATTTGAAGTTGTATTATGATCATATTATTGTATGGCATAACCTTATGAGGTTATACCATTTGATCATATCGTTTGTCAGGTTTTTATGCAAGTCCACATAATATGCCTAAATAATGACATAATTGCCCTTTGTGCACATAGAACGATTTTGAAACATAATGAACATGTAAACTGAGTTTGAAACTGATGTAACATTATATTAAACATTTTTTGGCATACCGAACTTGATATAGACCTATCTGATCACCCGATGCCGCCTATGCGCGTACGGTTGACTTATATAGCTTAGTTTATATAAGTTAGTTGAACTGGGTCAAAACCTTTCCAAATCAGTTCTAATAAGAATGTATGATTGTTTGACCCATATTATACTAGTCATAGTACTTGTGAGGGTTCAAACCACATTCTATCTAGTCTCCGCTTAATCTAGCGAACCGTATCTATTTATTATAAGTTAACCGGTCCAAGTCATATGACTTGAATAAGACCCGTTAACATTCTAACGGGTCATAGTTCCGTCCATTGCAGACTAAGAGCCTCCAGTAAATTGCACTTGTGTTAGTTGTCTTGATTAAACGGTTGTGCTTATATATCTTGGGATTATAAACATAAGCTCGGGTAAATATTCTTAATTTATTTTCCCTATACGGGCTTGGGATATGGTAAATTATTCGGGTTAAACATTGGGGGTTAATACGACCATGTCCTGAATATCCACGGCTCACTAAATTGCAAGTGGCCACGACCTAAGCATACGGTGTAGGCATATACCTGACAGATGCTCATGCTATGATAAAATATTTTCTTATCAAATATGGGGATAAAGTGGTGTGTCAGTTAATCATGTATCGGAGTTTAGTTCCGGGCCCCATATGTATTGACAAGCATGTAATACTGGTAACAAGAGATATAGTTTGTCCCAAGTTATTTATGAAAATTAACATACCAAAAGGTATATAAAATAATTTTGAAATATTTTTAAAACGTGCCGGTTAATTGTATTTACCAGTGAAAACTGACGTATCTTCAAAAGACTAAGCGCAGGTTTGCAAAGTACGGAATAGGCTGGAAGCTGCCCGGTAATTGCTTATTGAAATTTGTGAC
Organism: Helianthus tuberosus; assembly: GCA_030545235.1. Lineage (NCBI taxonomy): Eukaryota > Viridiplantae > Streptophyta > Magnoliopsida > Asterales > Asteraceae > Helianthus > Helianthus tuberosus. The sequence continues at coordinate 39,237,995 of CM060385.1, forward strand.
TCCAAGAAAAAAGCCTAGTAGTCTTGTATGTAATCATTTATTATCCGATCCGCATGTGGATCTTTTAGTACACTCTTTTCTGTACATTATTTTGAACTTTTGGACATTTGTACTTTGTAATAATTATTTTATACTCCCAAGACTTCCACTGTGTTAATGTGAATGTCTATATCAATTTGTCATGCATAAACCCCAAGTCTGGGCCCACCGAGAAATCAGGTGTGATAGGTTAATATCAGAGCCAACGTTTGAGTGAATTAAACACTATCCTTTTGTGTCTAAACTCAAATATCATATTTAACATATTCCTTAGAGTTTTCCAAGTTTAGGGAATAACCTAAGACCACTCATATCTATTTAAGTTATGTTATTGATTTTGATATTTAACTGGTAACTATGCCGCCATGATATAGAGGAAAAGGAAAAGGTCCCATGCGGGGAGGACTATCAAAACAAATACCATCACAATCCCATAGTTCGGATCACCCCCAATTCTCGAACGAATCACATTGGTCGCAGCCAGCGAGACGTTCGGTCTCACATCATTCCTCACATTCTCATCACTCACATCATTCACATCATTCTTGTTCCCATTCTTACCATGATTATTTTGACCTGAACTAGTATAATAACTCACCACCCCCTAGCCAAAACCAACAGAATGACGATTCTGATCCTGAGATGCCGCCATCTGGATCCAACATGCATCCTATTGAGTTGTCAAGTGATACTGCACCTTATGCAGGTTCACCTTATCAGGGTCTCGATGAATGCGATCAATATTTTAACTAGTTTACTTTTGTCAACACACCACCTTATCCACATCCGCAAACACCGCCACCTCCACAAGAGGACAAGCCAATGGAGCTGGCGGAGCAGCAACAACAATAACCCCCACCTCAACCGAGGAAGCCTCACAGTGGTGCACGTATATCGGTATGTGCCGGGCAATGGTCGGGATCACTTCCACCTTTGCCCACAACTTATCCAACTATACTAGAGGACCCACAAATGAGTGGACCCTCTAACCCTGAACCTGTTGTTGAGCCACCTCAACAACCACCTATGGGTTTTGATAACCCTATTCCTACATATCCAGATATGATACTTCTTATACGATAGCCATTATGTATTTTAATTATTCAACTCCGTCATACGACCCCTATTTACAGGCGGTTGTTCATAATTCTCTTTATCTCTCACCTTTTCCTCCTGCTTATCCAAATACTAGATATCCTAATTTGGGTACTAGTATCCTGTTGTTCCATAACCACCCAACAACTTGAGGTGATTAATCAAGCCTTGGAACGAGCGGAACAGATTCAGCGACAGGCTGAAAAGAATGACAAGAGAATGAGCAAGATATTCAAGAAACTTTCCAAGATCATCAAAGAAAAGAAAGATGAATGAAGATTGTAATTTTTATCATTTATTGTAATTTCAATTCCAAAAAGTCCTTGTTGGACATAGTATTGTTATTTCTTTCAAAAAGTCCCTATGTGGACTAGTATTGTAATTTCTTTATTTAATGACAATTTTGAATTATCTTATATATTCATTTCACCATTTTCAAGCGTTCGTCTTGATTTTGATTCGAACTTTATCGATCTGCGCGAAATCCAAAAAATCTTCTTAATGATTTGATTAGCCATATGGCAAAGCCTATATTATTGGAAATGATGACTGGTAGTGTGGCAACGAGGAATCACACTGACCAAAGAGGTGGAGGACATATGTCCAAACCTTATAATCATGTGGTCGAATGAAACTACAGATAACAATATATATATTATTATCAAACCATTAAGACATAATTCAATGATAATTCAACGCAATGTTAATATTTCTTGCAGTGTGACGATGAGGTAGCACACTGGCCATCAAGGTGGATGACATATGTCTAAACCTTATAGCCTATATGATCAAATGAGATCATGGCTAATAATATTAGTATCATCAAATTCGATGATCAATCTATTTTAACGTTCAATGTAATGTTAAAATGATTTGCCTATGAGCAATATTTTATTGTCAAATGTGACAATGGCAGTTGTGACCATATGCACACTAACCAAAAGGTGGAGGACATATGTCCAAACCTTATAGCCACATGATGAAATCAGATCACGGCTTATAATATTTTTAAATCATTGAGATATAACTTCAATGATCATTTTCATTTAACATTCAATGTAATGTTAAATTATAATTAGGCAGTGTGACAATGTGAAAGCACACTGACCGAAAAAGGTGGAGGACATATGTCCAAGCCTTATAGCCCTTATGGTCAAATGAGACCGTGGCTAATATTCAATGATTAAACTCATTTAACATTCAATGTAATATTAAATTATATTTAGGCAGTTGTGACAATGAGCACACAGGCCAAAAAGGTGGAGGATATATATCCAAACCTTATAGCCATATGGTCCAATGAGACCACGGTTGATAACTTTAACAAGTTATCAAATTCGATGACCTTTTCTATTATAACATTCAATGTAATGTTAATATATATTTCACTGAGCAATAATCTATTGTTGGCATGTAGTCCAAATTATCAATATATGCGAACCAAAATTCTGGTGGAGCCGATGGCGGGCGTGATAACATTGAACACGTTACCCGTGAGGGTGAAGGAAATAACCTTCAGTCCCTGATTTCTGCAGAAGTCAGCAAAGCCATGGAAAATTTCATGGCAAAATTTAAAGGATCAGGCTCAACCCATCCTAAATCCCACTCAATCCCACCATCTTTCACACACAAATCTGAAAGTTCACACTATTCCTTGAATGAGAGGAATGAACCCCAAGCGTGTTGTAAAGAAGGAAACCTGGACTGTTAAGGAATGGTGTACATATAAATATTTTGTGTCTTGCAAACCTCGAGACTTCACGGGGAAAAAAGGTGCTATCGATGCCATGAAGTAGCTCGATGAAATGGAAACTATTGTAGATATCAACGGATGTGTTGATAAAGATGTTATCAAATTTGTATCTCAATCATTTAAGGGTGATGCCCTGACATGGTGGAAGGCCATGATTCAATTGACAGGGAAAGTGTCCCTGTACAACATGAAGTGGTCCAAGTTTATGGACCTGAGTAAGGAAACTTACTGCCCTCCTCATGAGGTTGAGAAAGTGGAGTCTGGTTTCTTGACTCTCACTATGAAGAACATGGATTGTCGGAAGTATGTCTCCGACTACAACTCTTTATCCAGATTGATCCCATATCTGATTACTCCCGAATCCAAACGCATTGTGCGATTTATTGGTGGATTAGCACCAGAGATTAAAGGTATGGTTAAAGCCTCCAAACCCACTAATTTTAGATCTGTTGTAGATCTATCTCTCTCCCTTACTCAAGATGAGGTGAGATTGAGATCAGTCAAGACTGAGACTGATAGAAAGAGGAAATGTGAGGATAACCGTTTCCAGGATTCAAAGAAAGGAAAGTTTGGTTTCAATAAAAACCAACAAAGGCCTAGTGATATGCAGTTTGTAAAATGTGTGGAAGGTGAGTAGGCGACACTGGGGACAGTGTCGGACAGACCAGCAGCCAAAATAGTGTGGTATCTGCAAGAGGACTGGTCACAAGTCCCACGAATGCAGGGATTTGAAGAATGCGGTATGTTATGGATGTGGTGAAAAAGGCCACATAAAGACAAATGGCCCTAAGCGAGCTGCTGAGGGAAATCCTAAGCTTGGGGAGGCAAAGAAACCGAATGCAAGAGCTTTTCAATTAACTAGAAGAAAAGCAGTTAAAGACGCTAATGTCATTAAGGGTACGTTTCTCATTAATGATATATTTGCTAGAGTCTTGTTTGATTATGGAGATGATAAGAGCTTTGTAGACCATAGGTTTAGCAAAATTTTAAACCTGCCCCTAAGAACCTTAAACATTACATATGAAGTTGAAATGGCTGACGGTAGCATAGAAATAACTTCCACGATTCTTTATGGATGCGCTATATCCATCAAGAACCCGTCTATCCCTGTTAATCTTTTGCCCATGAACATTGCGGGATTCGATATAGTTTTAGGCATGGATTGGTTAGCTAATAACCAAGCCCGCATTACCTGTGATAAGAAAATTATCGAAATTAAATCCCCATCTGGTGAGACACTCACTATTCATGGATATCAACACTATGGATTGCCCGAGAAAGCATCCCTGCTTAAGGCATCCAAGTGTTTGAAAAGAAGACGTGTCATCTACATTGCACAGGTGACTATTGATGCACCGAAACTGAAGGTCAAAGATATACCAGTCATCTCAGAGTATCCTGATGTTTTTCCAGAAGATTTACTCGGACTGCCCCCGGAGAGGCAAGTTGAGTTTTGAATCGACATCTTGCCTGGATCGGCTCCTGTAGCTAAAGCTCCATACCGCTTAGCACACACTGAGATGAAGGAGCTGAAGGCAGATGAGCTATTGGAGAAAGGCTTTATTCAGCCAAATTCCTCGCCCTGGGAGCTCCTATTCTATTTTTCAAAAAGAAGGACGGTTCAATGCAGATGTGCATTAACTGCCGTGAAATGAATAAGATAACTATCAAGAATCGATACCCTTTGCCAAGGATCGATGATCTGTTTGATCAGTTACAAGGAGCTAGTTACTTTTCAAAGATTGATTTGAGAACTAGATACGACCACTATGAGTTTCTCGTGATGCCTTTTGGGCTCACGAATACACCTGCAACATTTATGGATCTCATGAATAAAGTCTGCAAGCCGTACTTGGATATTGTCATCGTCTTCATAGACGACATACTTATCTACTTGGGCACAACAAAGATGATCATGAGAGACTTCTTAGATGTATACTCAGTCTGCTACAATAGGAGAAACTCTATGCTAAGTTCTCCAAATGTGAATTTTGGCTCCACAAAGTCCAATTCTTGGGACACATGATTAGCGAGCGTGGTATCCAAGTGGATCCCGCTAAGATTGAAGCTATCATGAATTGGGAAACACCCACCCCTTCAGAAATCCGCAGTTTCTTAGGATTGGCTGGCTATTATAGAAGGTTAATTGAGAACTTCTCTCGAATTGCCACTCCTTTAACTACGTTGACCCGCAAGAATGTAAAGTTTCACTGGGGTCCTAAACAGAACGAATCCTTTGAGATTCTGAAGCAGAAACTAAGCAATGCTCCTGTCTTAACACTACCTAAAAGGATTGAAGACTTTGTTGTGTATTGTGATGCTTCGCACACATGAATGGGTTGTGTGCTTATGAAAAGAAGCAAAGTGTTAGCCTATGAATCACGATAACTTAAAATACACGAGAAGAGTTGTAACACCCATGATTCAGAACTGGGTGCGGTTGTGTTTGCATTGAGACTTTGGAGACATTACTTATATGGCACAAAGTGTATCATATACACGGACCATAAAAGTCTCCAACATTTGTTTAATAAAAAGATCTTAACATGCGACAACGCCGTTGGTTGGAAACTTTATACGATTACGAATGTGATATTCGTTACCATCCTGGTAAGGCAAATGTCATTACCGACCCCTTTAGTCGCAAGGAGAGAATTAAACCAATTAGGGTTCATGCCAAAAGGATTGAACTTAGAACCAGTTTGAATGAGAAACTGTTAGAAGTTCAAAAGCAAGCCTTATTAGAAGCAAATGCTTCTAATGGAGGATTAGGTGGAACTGTGAATCAGTTAACACCTGGAAATGATGGAATCATGAGATTCAATAATCGCATATGGGTTTCTATCTTCAGAGGACTCAGAGATCTGATTTTCCAGGAATCACATAATTCCAAATATTCGGTACATCCTGAAGGAGATAAAATGTACCAGGATCTGAAAATAAATTATTGGTGGATAGGTATGAAGAAATCCATATCCACCTGAAGGGGTAAGGTCCCAAAAACCTCATAATAAGTACTTGGGACCATACCACAACCTTGCCTTATAAACGTTTTACCTTGCGCGGCCGCGCACTGGTCTTACAAAAGGAAGAAACAGTCAGCAGGCTATAATCGCGCGCCCAAAGGAGATCATAAATCCTTGCGTCTCCTCCCATTAGCAAAGGATGAAAATCCTAGAATAAACACTTCCACTTAAATATCCAGACTTGGATATTATTTACCCAGACTTGGGGTTTATTCTCCCAATCAGTTTCCACACAATAAAAGTGCCACACCAGATTACAGCAGTAATCTTCTAGAAAAAAATACAATCGTGCACCACCAAGACGGTTATAACCGTCTGGACACGTGTCATTACCACATGCACCCCTGAAATCACAACGAAGGCATGCAATTGGAGAGTAATCTCCACTTGATCACTTTACACGTGGCAAATCCCCAGCCTTCGATCTAAACCACGATCCGTGTGCTCTCACGTCGGATTAAAGAACTTAAACGGAAGGAAATGTAACCGCTTACGGGGTTAGCATCTTCCGTTAACTTTTCACTAACGGGTTTTCCCGCCTAAACGACTCCCGGCTATAAATATGAGAAAGAACCCACGTATGAATTCAAGTTACTCACACTTCTCAAATACTTCTTCTTCTTCATTACCCATACTTATTCTCACACCGGAGTCGGGTCAAGGAGAGAACCCTCTTCTCCCCTTGACGAGACTAACGGTGTTCTCTTTTGCAGAGTTATCGGAGAAGAGGACCAGTTAGAACCTGAATCGATAGAGTGTAAACCAACCTTTTATGCGGATTTAAACCCCCTAGATATCTCGGTTCCGACCATTTATCTAGTGTTTCTTCATTGGCGCCCACCGATTCCTCTGTTTTTTCAGTTTTCATCTCGTTTCGATTCAGTTCTTTTCGTTTTCAACTTTAGCATGGCAGAAAACTCATCATCTCACCGGCAACTCGGTCCTCGACCAAACATCGGAAACAATTTACAAGTAGAAGGAATCATAGAAGACCCCTCGGACGATAACGAGGTTCAATCCAATCGAGCAAACGATCCTGTCACTCCAGGAATGTTACCAGCAAACCCTGCTCAATCAATTTTACCACCAGGAGAAACTCCGATATCCTAGTATGTCCGGTCGCAAGGAGCATTAAACGCAGTATACACACAACTGTGTGCTCAAACTGTTCCCCTGACTCAATCACGGAGACCGGGATCTCGTGCTCATGCCTCCCAACGGGAAGAATCAACTTATGAAGATACAGAAGTTCATGCCAGATCTACGTCACAACGGGATTACACTCAGACAGGAAGTCACCAGAGAGAGAATCAAGGTAGAACACACCGAATACAATCGGTTCATGATAGGTTGGGTTCTCAGCGAGATACCCACACCGATGAATCTGATCCGACATACCGTTTAAGTGCAAACACCAGTGTGTTCAATCGACTGCAGCCAAACTATAACAAATGCAGGCCTCGAGCGGTTTATAACCCTGAGGCAGAACACAATTATGACTTAGTTTACCGCGCTGCAGAAGCAACGGAAAACTCGAAGTTCATACTGGAAATAGCTCTAGCTCCATTGGAGAAAGCTAAATTACCATCCAACATAGGGAAATTTAATGGGTTAACAGACCCCGATGATCACCTGAGAGTATTTACCAGCGCGGGTTTGGTTGGAGGTTGGACTCTTCCGCTATGGTGTCATCTGTTTGTACAAACATTAACTGGCCCAGCGCGAATCTGGTTTGATAACCTACCAACCGGACAGATCGAATCATGGAAGGATCTGCGTGAAAAGTTTTTGACACACTTCAGCCAGCAACGGCGTTCCATTCGGGACACATCCGACGTCATGAACATCTGGCTAAATGTCTGACGTGTTCACAAGTCAAGGCAGAACATCAGAAACCATCAGGACTGCTACAACAACTAGAAATTCCCACTTGGAAATGGGAAATAGTAAAAATGGACTTGATTACCAAGTTACCTAAAACTAAACGTGGCAATGATACTATCTGGGTGATAGTCGACAGACTGACTAAGTCAACCAATTTTCTGCCAATCAAGGAAACTTATAATTCCGACAAATTGGCGAAATTATATGTGGACAATGTTGTGTCCTTACATCGAGTGCCAATATCCATAGTATCCAATAGAGATACTAGATACACGTCTCATTTTTGGAAAAGTTTCTGTCACACTCCGATTTCCGGTGGGCTCGGAAGGTTTAGTTGTGACGGTTGGGTAGCAGTTATCACAATTATTTAATAATAATGCAGCGGAAGTATTAAGAGTAAAAATATTCATTCATAACATTAAAGTGTCAAATATTCAAAATACACATTGTTCTAGTGTTCAAGTAACAGCCCACAGGCGGATCAAGATGAAACAAAGTTTAGACATCATAGGCCTTAAGCTAGGAGTTGCAAATTCCAATGCTTTTATCATAGCCCCGGATTCCCAGCTTAACAGTCAAGGTTCGGTACCTGTAGTTTATTCTTTTGAAAATATGTCAGCTTTTGCTGGTAAATACAATTAACTGAATCATTTTGAAAATAGTTTTTTCAAAAATGATTTTAATACATAAAGAAAACCTATAGGTAATCATTTAATATTTCTTGGGATTTAATCTTGTCACCAGATTTACATATTTGTCATACAATGGGAACCAGATATCAAAGCCGGTCATTTTCAATGCTATAATGATTAAGGTACACACCAAAGTTGAATAACATGTCTTACAGTCAGTGCCTACCCCGACACATTATTATGTATGGCCATAATAGTTCATGAGTCGGGACACTCGGACACGGTACAATAACCCCTAATTGTTTCAGTTATCAAATATAACAGATTAAACCGGGTTCTTACATTTATGAGCAACCATAGGCGGCTCATTTATGTAATACCCGCTCCAAGTGGCGAATTCGCCATACCCCAAGTTTTCAAACAAAATAAGTTAAAAGTATTTACCTTTTAGCTAGCTTCTAACCGTTACCGGTTTCAAATATAGTAAAAGCCGTAAAGACAAAGTATTAAACTCAAGCCCGAATATCTGGCGGGTTCTATAGTCCGGGGTGAACAGATCTAACTATCTGTTAGAATGTATTCGGGTCATAGGTTAGTTCCTTTGACACGACCTGTTACTACGAATAAGGTTAATCGCTAAATTAAGCGTAGGTTGATTAGAATGTGGTTTATACCTATCCGAGTGCAAGGACTCATTGGATAATGGTAAATTAAACAAACACTCTGATTTGGAAGGATTTAAAAAGGTTTTGACCCATTACGCCTAGTTTATACAAACTTGGTTTAGTTCAAAATCATTCAATTAGTTCATTTGACCACATAAGGGCATTGTGGTCATTTCTAACAATATATTTGCGACTTGTCATTAAACCATCAAACGGACTGCCATATGGTATAACGTCAGTGACTAATACTCAACAATATCATGGTCTTACAACAAGTTTAAAATAGGCCTAAACATTGACCAAACGGGTCGGAATCAAAAGTCAATGCAAAAGTCAAACAGCTTGACTTTTAACATAGAATAAGACCCTAAACTTAATTGAACAAGTTGAGCATGTTATAATCAGTTTATATTAGTTATAAAACTTGTACAAATGATAAAACATATGAGTTTTAAGTTATAGAAACCATTTATGCATTATAGTCGAAAATTTCAAGTTTTACGGAAAATGCTCAACTCAACAGTTCAACTAGTAAACGAGATTGTCCGAAGGTGTGATTGCAGAGGGATATACCAACATTATTATGATCACGTAGGAAAGTTTGGATTGAACTTAACCTTGACCAAAATGGTCAGAAGCTAAAGTGAAACAGAAAGTCAACCGTTTGACTTTATCTTCAAATTAACTAAATAAAATACAAGAAGCACTAATGTAAACACTTACTTGGAAGTGTTAGAGCTGAAAATCTACTAAGAAGGAGTCCTCTTGTCCAAAGGAGAGCTCCAAGAAAGATAAAGAGAAGAAATGAGTGAATGAGCAATGAATTATGAAGAATTCATGCCCTTTTATAGTTGAAGATGATGAAGGAGTTCATTCCAAGTGTTATGATCTGTTGTAGGATGTTCCCAAGTGTCCTTAGACGTTTAAGGATTAGAGAAAGGTGGCACAAATGCAAGAGATGTGGCAGAATGGCAGCTGGCCTTGGGCTGCAAGCAAAACTGCTTTTGGCAGTCCCTTACAGACCGTAAGGACCTTAAACGCGTTGAATATTCAAACTTCTTACAAACCATAAGCGGTAAAGCTTTACGTTCCGTATGAGGCCTTCAAAAACAAAATTTTGAGATTTTACAAGTTTAGTCCTTGTACTTTACATCTTTGGCCATTTGACACTTTTAGTCCCTCTCATTCCTCGTAGTTGGGATTAGTTGGAAATCCGAGACGTGTTTTAGCTAATGCATAATAAAATTTCTTTCTCCTTCCCAGAGTCGGGATTAGTTGGAGATTCAAACACGTTTTAGTTCACGTTCAGTGTAGGTCCTTTCTCCTTCCACATAGTCGGGATTAATTGGAGGTTTCTCCCTCCACGTAGACGAGATTAGCTGGAGAATTGAACACGTATCACATAATTGGAAGAATTTTTTTGGGGTATTACATCCTCACCCCCTTAAAGGAAATCTCATCCTGGAGATTTATTCAAATAGGTACGAGTATTTCCGTCTCATTTCAGATTCAACCTCCCAAGTGTATTCTTGGCCACGACGGGAATCCCATTTCATCTTAACGAGGGAAACCTTTTTCTTGCGAAGCCTTTTGACTTCACGGTCCTAAATGGACAAAGGTTTTTCAAATGCTTCATCAGCTAAGCACTTTTTCAGATTAGAGATATGGAATACGTTATGGATTCCACTCTGCTCTTCAGGAAAGTTAAGCCTGTAAGCAACAGACTCGACACATTCTGTTATTTCAAATGGTCCAATATATCTAGGGCTTAGTTTACCCTTCTTTCCAAATCTCATTACGCCTTTCCAAGGCGAGACCTTGAGCATCACTTTGTCTCTGATTTGGAATTTAAGAGGCTTCCGCCTTTTATCAGCATAGCTCTTCTGCCTATCTCGAGCAGCCATGGGTCTTTCTTTGATTTGTACAATTTTTTCAGTTGTTTCAAGGACAGTCTCAGGTCCAGAAAACTGACTCTCACCAACTTCAGCCCAACAGACGGGCGTTCTACATTTTCTCCCGTATAAAGCCTCAAAAGGTGCGACTTTTATACTAGTGTGATAGGTGTTATTATAAGGGAATTCGATCAGGGGTAGATGTTCATCCCAGCTACCACCTAATTCAATTGTGCACGCGCGTAGAATATCTTCCAAAGTTTGGATAGTATGCTCACTCTGCCCATCAGTCTGAGGGTGATAAGCTGTACTAAAGTTCAAGCGTGTACCAAGTGATTGTTGGAAACTTTTCCAAAAATACGAAGTATATCTAGTATCTCTATCTGATACTATGGACAATGACACTCCATGAAGAGACACAATGTTCTCAATGTACAACTTAGCTATCTTGTCAGAGCTATAAGATTCCTTAATCGGTAAAAAGTGAGCCGACTTAGTCAGTCTGTCGACTATGACCCATATCGTGTCATTGCCACGACTGGTCTTGGGTAACTCGGTGATCAGATCCATTGTTACCATTTCCCATTTCCAGGTGGGAGTCTCCAGTTGTTGTAGTAGACCAGATGGTCTTTGATGTTCGGCCTTAACTTGCGAACATGTTAAGCATTTTGCTACATGGGTGGCTATGGACTTTTTCATGCCCGTCCACCAATAGTTTCTTTTCAGATCTTGGTACATCCTGTCTCCGCAGGGATGTACCGAATATTTTGAGTTATATGATTCCTCGAAAATCAACTCTCTGAGTCCTCCATTGGTAGGAACCCAGATTCTACTATTCAGTCTAAGGATTCCATCCTTTCCAGGTGTCAACTGTTCTAAAGCTCTACCAAATCCTTCAGTCAGAACATTTGCCTCTATATGGGCTTGCTTTTGGGCCTCCAATAGCTTTTCAGTCAAACTAGTACATAGCTCAATTCTCTTGGCATTAACCCTAATTGGCTTAGCCCTTTCTTTGCAGCTTAAAGCATCCGCAATGACATTTGCCTTACCTGGATGGTAACGAACCTCACATTCGTAATCATTTAGAGTTTCCATCCACCGGCGTTGTCTTATGTTAAGATCTTTTTGATTAAAAAGATGTTGGAGACTTTTATGGTCCGTGTAAATAATTCGCTTCGTACCATACAAGTAATGTCTCCATAATTTCAATGCAAACACCACTGCACCCAGTTCTAGATCGTGGGTGGTGTAATTTCTTTCGTGTACCTTGAGCTGACTTGATGCATAGGCAATCACCTTGCCCCTCTGCAAAAGCACGCAACCCATTCCTGTGTGCAAGGCATCACAGTACATGACATAATCTTCTATCCCTTCAGGCAGAGTTAGAATGGGAGCATTGCTCAGTTTCTGCTTCAGAATCTCAAAGGATTCCTTCTGTTTTGGACCCTAGTCAAATTTTACATTCTCACGTGTAGATGCAGTTAGAGGAGTGGCAATTCGAGAGAAGTTCTCAATGAACCTTCTATAGTAGCCTGCTAATCCTAAGAAACTGCGGATTTCTGAAGGGGTTTTAGGTGCTTCCCAATTCAAGATAGCTTCGATCTTAGCGGGATCCACCTGTATACCACACTCACTAATCATGTGTCCTAAGAATTGGACTTCTCGGAGCCAAAACTCGCATTTGGAGAACTTAGCATAGAGCTTCTCCTGTTGCAACAGACCGAGTATACATCAAAGATTTTTCTCATAATCATCCTTGCTGTGTGAGTAGATAAGTATGTCATCTATGAAGACAATAACAAACTTATCCAAGTACGGCTTGTAGGCTCTGTTCATGAGATCCATGAATGCTGCAAGTGCATTCGTGAGCCCAAAAGGCATCACGAGGAACTCATAATGGCCGTATCTAGTTCAGAACGCAGTCTTCGGATCTTCAATTGATGATAACAGATCTCAAATCAATGTTTGAGAAGTAGCTGGCTCCCTGCATTTGATCAAACAAATCATCGATCCTTGGTAAAGGATACCGATTCTTGATCGTGTTCTTATTCAGCTCGCGGTAATCGATGCACATTCGCATCGAACCGTCCTTCTTCTTAACAAATAGAATAGGAGCTCCCCGGGGCGAGGAACTCGGCTGTATAAAGCCTTTCTCTAAAAGCTCTTCAAGTTGTGCCTTCAACTCCTTCATCTCAATAGGTGCCAGACGGTACGGTACTCTGGCTACAGGAGCTGATCCAGGCAGAATGTCGATTCTCAACTCGACTTGTCTATCAAGGGGCAGACCGGGTAGATCTTCATGAAAAATGTCAGGGAACTCCTAGATGACTGGAATGTCTTCAATCTTCGGCTTCGGCTCGTCAATAGTCACCTGTGTCATGTAAATGACACATCCTCTTTTTAAGCACCTGGATGCCTTAAGCAGGGAAGTTCCTTTAGGCAATTCAAAGTGTCGATCTCCATGGATAATGAGTATATCTCCAGATGGGGATTTAATTTCGATAAGTTTCTTGTCGTAGGCAATGCGGGCTTGGTTATGGGATAACCAATCCATGCTCAAAACTATATCGAATCCTGCGAGATTCATAAGCAAGAGGTTAATAAGAATGGATTGATTCTTGATAGATATAACGCATCTGTCAAGAATCATGGAAGCTACTTATATACTACCATCAGCCATTTCGACCTCATAAGTGACATCTAGGGTTCTTAAGGGTAGATTTAGAAGTTTGCTAAACTTGTGGTCAACGAAGCTTTTATCGGCTCTGGAATCAAATAATACTCTAGAAAATATGTCATTTACGAGAAACGTACCCGTAATGACCTTGGCATCATTCACTGCCTCTCGTGCAGTAAGCTGAAAGGCTCTAGCATTGCCTTTCTTTGCATTAGCAACTTTGTTCTTTACATCAGTTGCATACTTAGGACTATGAGTCTTGATATACCCTTTCTCGCCACACCCATAGCAGGTGGCGTTCTTAAGATCCTTGCACTCATGGGATTTGTGGTCCATCTGCTTGCAGATGCCACAACCTTTGGGCTGATTAAATAGGCATTTCCCAAAATGCCTTTTCCCGCAGGTTTTGCACTCGGGTTTCTCCTCAGTTGGCATGGACTGGTTATAGTTCAAACCAGTCTTGCTCTTCTTAGAATCACTAGCAGGGTTGTCATCACGCTTCCTCTTGTTATCACCATCAGCCGCTCTCACCCTTTTCTCATCCTCGGTGAGAGATAACACTAGACCCACAGCTGATCTAAACGTCGCAGGCTTAGAGGATTTAACCATCACCTTGAATTCCAGAGTAAGTCCTCCAATGAATCGCGCAATACGCTTTGACTCAGGTGTAATAAGATAAGGCACGAGTCTTGATAGAGAATTGTACTCAGAGACATAAGATCGACAATTGAGGTTCTTCATTGTTAGTTTGAGAAAGTCAGATTCAACTTTCTCCACCTCGTGAGGTGGGCAGTAGGTTTCGCGGATCAGATCCACAAACTTGGCCCAACTTAGATTGTACAGTGCAACCTTGCCTGTGGATTGGATCAGTGCCTTCTACCAGGTTAATGCATCCTCCTTAAAGGATTGAGACACATACTTGATAGTGTGTTTGATAGCACAGCTGCTTATATCGATCACAATTTCCATCTCGTCTAACCATTTCAAAGCGTCAATGGCTCCCTTTTCACCCGTAAAGTCACGAGGCTTACACGGGAGGAAGTATTTGTAGGTGCACCCATCCTTAGAGCTGCGGTGCTCAGTTCTGACAGTGTTCTTGACACTTGGCTCACTTTTAGTTGTGGAGTAGTGAGTCTTTTCAGGTTTAGAAACAGATTTATCCTTTGGTACTGATGGTTCCGGCCCTTTTAACTTAGCCATGAATTTGGCCATAGCTTTAACGAATTCCTTGGCCACTATAGATCGAAGATTATTTTCTCCGTCTGAACAGTCTGGGTGATCATAGTCGTCACTATCGTTCTTTTTAGATATACTGCCAGTATTTCGGCTCGCCATTTGATTCAGTAGGGAGCTATATCGCCATCAGTAAGATTTTGGGATATCAATTAGTAGATCAATTAAGAGGGTGCTTGGGATTACGTTTTGAAGTGATTATTTGATTATTGCGTTTGTAAAACATAAATAATCTAAAAAAGTTTTGGATGAAAAAGTGATTATCTGCCTCCAAAACGCAGTTTTGGAGAAGCATGTACCTACATGCTTTTTCAAAACGCAGTTTTGGAAATGCAAAATCTATTTTGAAAACGCATAATCTATTTTGAAAACGTAACACCAAACACCCCCTAAATAGAAAAGAAACTTGAAATTGGATTTCATTAAATCAAAAGATTACGATACAATGTCCTATAAGGACTTTTGAAATTGAAATACAACATTGTCCATAAATGGACTTTTTGAAAACAAACTAAACATAGTTTAAGAAAAAGAGTCTTCAGTCACGCTATTCCTCTTCTTGCTTTACCCTGCTTAATGTTGGAGGGTTCAATGATTCGTTAAAATTTTCTGGGTGAGGAATATAGGGGATACTAGCCGGTTCTGGTGAGGCTAAGGTTGGTACTATTCTAGCATATTCAAAGAATATGGTAGTGTAACCTTTGCAGTCTATTCCAGTCATTTTAAGATTTAAGAACTTATTGGCAATTTGTTCTTTTTTATGAGTAGAACAGAATTTCCTTTCGACTATCTCCTTAAAGTTAGTCCATTCCGTATTATAAACTCTGTCACTTCCTCTAGACTGGAGAATGGTATTCCACCACTCTAGGGCTGCATTCTTAAAAAGATTAGAATCAAACATAATTTTATCTTCATCTGCACAATTACTTATTTTTATGACTGCTTCTGTCTTTTCTATCCAACGTAAGGCTGCAATGACTCCTTTATTGCCTAAGAATTCTATTGGTTTGTAGGCCAAGAACTCTTTATAAGAACAACCATATGACATGGTTCTTCTTCTTTTTGGAATTGGAGCTTGGATCAGTGGTCTGTGATTTTCGTTCACACTGTGACTTGGTTCAGTGAGTTGCGTTTACTTCCAGTTACAGATTTATTATTTTCTGCTTCTTTAACAGTCTTAATAATATATGGCATAGCATCTATAATTCCTTGTGCAACTATATGTTCAATGGCACTATTATTCATTTGGTTTCTGTTATTATCATTATTCTGGTTTTCCTGATTTACTTCGTTGTCCATCTGAATTGTAAACATTTATCAGGTATCAATATCACAGAATAAAATTTAATACAAACAATGACATAAGAAGGTTGATAAAAAACGTCGAACATTGCGACTTTACTCTTTTTATATATCTATATATATGTATCGATATCTATTTTAGTCTATCTATTTTTTTTATCAAAATATAAAATTACACACATATTCGTATATTATTCTAGGTATCGTTTATCCAATACTGCATTTCACGCTCATCGTATTTCCAAACGAGCTTTTCTCCTATCTGACGGATTCTGTTTCCTTCATCCACTAAATTTTCGCCATACTGACGGAGTTCCTGCACATATTCTCGGCTCATGGGTGGGTCTACTGGTGGGGCTGGTTCTGGTTCTTCGGAAGTATATAATGCCGAATATGACCTATTGTCATCAAAGCATGGATCATATTCTAAAGGGTTCGGGGTTGGGATTCTAGGTAACTCATTGGGGTCGAATGCTGGGATTGGGAATTGGTCCTCTTGGTTGGGTTCTAACATTTTTTGGTCTGGGAATAAAGGTAACAGTGGTGGTTAAGCTATTTGGTTCAGATTAGAGTCTATTGCTGTAGTGGCTAACATATGGAAGTCTGCCAACTGCCTATCAAGTTCCTCTTCCCACAGTGGCCTATTGACTGCTTCCTGAGTTTGTGCATTCACTTCCCTATTTGCTTTCGCTAATGCTCTTTGTTGTTGTAATTTTTTCATTCTTTTCCTTCTCTCATGTGCTCCTCTACTAAACCATCCTCTCTTTTTAGAAGGAAATGGCTCCTCAGATTGTGCCATAAATATAAATATTATTTCCTTAGTATCAGCTGAGTATCCTGAGGGATTTGGCTGAGATGAGGTTCCTTCATCTTTTGGGGAACTAGCTAATTGACGATAAGCATCGGATGTACCTTGCTCACTCATATTGTAAACTAACAAATTGTCAAATAACACAAAATAATAATACACATATTTACACATAATCACACATATTTACACAAGTTATTTCCTAACACAATTTATTTAAAATTTAGGTATCAGCAGAACACTTCATTGGCTTAAACCAGTGGCTGTAGCTCTGATACCACCTTCTTTCGCGGCCCCCGACCCCTACCCCGAGAGCGGGTGCCGCGAGCCAGTCAGATGGTATCGGTGTTTATTAATTTGGCAGCGAAAATGAGACATCAGGACCGTAGTTAGGAAATATTTATCAGAGTTTAAAACACCAAACTTTTTCTATTTACATAAATGGGATAAAATCCAAGTTTCCATTACAATACATTTATAGGGTTAAACCCTAATTATTGAAAACATAAATCTCCTTTTTATTTAGGTAACTTTTATAGCCACAACTTTACGCCTTCAGTGCTCTGCAGCTGGCTTCTATTGGCTTCACATTATGTTACCTGAAACGCGTTTTAAAAAGGTTTTATCAGCAAGAAATGCTAGCGAGTGCATCCCAAGTTAATCAAAACAGTTTTATAACTTTACAGTATTGAGAGCGATTACAATGTTTATATCTACACAGTTACTCATTCAGTGCTCTCAACACCTGACTTGTGGTCATGTTACTCATTGGCTAACTCTTTGTCCAATAGTAACGGATTTAAAGTAATGTATACAAAACCCCAACATATTGGCAGTAACTGTAGAATACATAGACTCAATCAATGTTAAGTATAATTTTAAAGCATTTGAGGTTTCGGTAAAACAGTTTGATTCACAAAAAGATTTATAAAAAGATAATGTACTCACATTGCTGACTTAGATAATACTATAGCTTCCTGATGGTTCTCCTGGTTATTATCTATTAAAAATTTAACAATGCACACGTGTTAGTAAGATAATCCAAATCACATTAGCCATACAACATGAGGCAGAACTCCAACGACTGAGCAGGCAGAGTCTTGACATGCGTTATAGAGCCCTAGATCAATCGGGTAGGGTAACAAATACGTGATCGGGGGTTATAATACTTACAACGAGGCAGAGCTTCACTTTTTTGGGGTATAATACCCGAGTATTATGTCTACTAGAGATTGAGAGAGAATAGAAAATTTTGAATGATGAATTATGAGCTCCATCGCCCCTTTTATAGGGCTGGACGTATGGCGGCTCGCGCCCCGGGAGAGATCTGGGGTCGGCCTTCGCGGCTCGTGAGACATGTAGGCTAGGCTCTAGCCTTGGTGAGTCAACTCACTAGGCTTCACACGCATGAGGACACGTGGCGGACCAGGGTCCGGCCTGGTGTCACCTTGTTGCGGCCCACGACTTGCACACCTAAGGGGTTCGGGCCCCGCGAGAGCCTTATAATATATTTTTATTTATTTTTATAAATATAAAGGTATTTTAGGGCCGTTTTTCGTATACGGGGTATATTAGGAACGTTTAGGGTTATGTTAAGGGGTTTTAGGAGGGTTGTTATACAATATTATTTAGCAAATAATATAGATGTATATTACTATGTATTTATAAGGAAAAGCACTATCTATTTTAAATTTTAAAAGTTGCTTTCCACTTGGTTTTTTGCTACCCTTTTTCGTAGATGGTCTGTTATAGTATCTATACTAACATGTGGCGGAATATTCACTTTAGGGTAGATTACACTTTTCGTCCTTTATGTTTGTAGCGGGTTGCAATGGATAACTTTTAACTTCAATAATTACAGTCACAATCCTTTATTTGGAAAACTCATTACATATTTCGTCCTTTAGCACTAACCAGGTTAAAAATTGAAGTTAAATCTATTCACTTAGGGTATTTTGGTCATTTCATTTCATGCTTTTATTTAAAATGTCTCTAAATTAAAACATCCACCACCACCGCCAGTTACGACCACCGCCAGTTACGACCACCACCGTCGCCCCGCCGTCAACCACCACCACTGCCCCACCGTCAACCACCACCATCTGCCGCCAACCATCACCACCACTCCCTTTCATTTTATCGGCTATACACTTAATATCTAAGTCTTCTAGAATCTGCACATCCTTTCCATTTAGAACAATTATTAAACGAAATTGTGGAGGTGCAAAAGTAAAAAATTACTGCTTCTCATGCCCAATTCAAAATTCACGTTTGTTCATTCAAAAGAAATCAAGATTTAAGTTATCGAATTGAAAGGTAAATAATAATTCAGATAACATAAGGAATTGAATCAGCAGATAGAAGAAGAAAACAGGAGACAGAGGAAGATAAGCATCCAGAAGTATCACCAGAGTTAGAGTTTAGGGTTTTTAATTTTAAGCTTTCTTCAAACCCTCTCATCACTGAACAAACAATTAAAATAAACCCTAAATGTTTCTAAATCATCTTCGCTCTTCGACGAAGAACAACCCTCGCCGTACGGTCGCTCGAAATTGTCACCGACTTCTCGCCACTCATCCTCCTACATCTGCGAAATCTTGCGAGCAAGTTTCTGGTCGTGGATTCTACGGTTGAGATCCACCTGCAGCTTCTTCATCTCGGTTTCAATAACAATTTGTTTTTTAATTTCAGTTTCGAATTTCTCAAGGTCTAGGGTTAGGGTTTGGAGGTTTACGCCACCGTCGTTGATCGAGATCGGAGGCGGTGGTTGTGGAGATTGTAACGATGAATTGGAGGATGAATGTTGAGCAGTTAGAGATGCAGCCATGGCTTATTGTTAGGTGTGTAGACTGTGAGGGTTTATTGGCCCAATTGTGGGTTTTTATCTAGTGAATTCCAATGATCGATGATTATAACTGAAGCATCATCGGAAAGTCATTATCATTACTCTTTTAAGAGTGAAGGAATATAAAATATAATGATTTAAGAGTAAAGTACATGATTACTCTTTTAAGAGTTGAGTCACATAAATAAATGACTGTTTTGCCCTCACATGGGTTGCACATGACCTCATTTAACTGAAAGTTTTAACCAGGTCAGTGTTAAAGGACCTAATGTGTAACAGGTTTTGCAAATAAAGGACTGTGACTGTAATTATTAAAGTTAAAGGTCATCCATTGCAAACTGCTACAAACATAAAGGACAAAAATGTAATTTACCCTTCACTTTAAAGTGAGTTAAACCCATGCTAATAAATAGCATATATATCTAGTCATATTTTACTTTGTCAAATAAAATCTATACAAAATCAGAATATTCATTCTAAAGTGAGTTAAACTCATGCTAATAAATATCATATATCTAGTCATTTTTTCTTTGTCAAATAATATCTATACAAAATCGAAATATTTACATAGGTTGTTAGAGTTTTATAATGTAACTAATATTTACTCATTCTATACTATAATACATTTGATAGTTTCTAGTATAATCAAATACAAATATAACACAATTATTCAATAATAATAGAACCAATAAATTTAACTCTTAAAATTATTACATAAGTTTGTTGATTTACTTATTCTACTTCTTTGCAATGATCACTTGTACACTAAGGCATCATCTACTTGTACATTTTTATCCGTACGTCTATTTTGACCAAGACAAACATGCAAACGTCAACAAAAAATGAGCAGGTCATCACGGTACGTTCGAATGTTTTTATAACGTCATAGTTTAAAAGATGTGATGTAACAAGAATACATAAAAGAATTCTAGTGGAGGGGGGGGGGGGTGTATGTACTATCTGATTATCCATAATTTTGTTAACATTTAGTGATTAAAGTGTAATAAGATGAAGAGATTAAAATGTAATTAATGTTTAAAACACAAATTTACCCTTATTTTAAGGTTGTACCTTATGCATTAACGAGAAAAAAATTCTTATTTTTCAGGTATCTTAAAATGTCTCTCCCTCATGCATCATAATATAGTAAACATTGAATATATATTTCAAGTTAACGACGACGACGACAACGACGACAACAAAATTATTATTATTATTATGGGTAAAAATCAAATACAAATGTGTCGTAACATACTAAACATGAGAAGTGAAGGAATTTTTTTTTTTTATTTTTTCCCATCTACTAAAGCATGATGGTTAGTTTAAAAATGTAAAAGAAAAAAAATTAAAAAGAAAGTTTTTTCTTGTATTTACTCTACTAGAGTAATTATGTGAAATTACACTAGATGATTACATAAGTACTATACTAGTGTAAATACATGATTTTTTTAGATCCTGAGACTAAAATACGTGCTTAACAAGATAAGAATTTAAAAAAAAAAATTCCCACCTTCACTTTTCACATTTAATATGTTAAGCTAATTTGTAAAATAACTTTAAGCTTTTATTGTTGTTGTTTGTTGTTAAATAATTAGATTGATTTCATTCTGTAGTTTAGGACCTTAAGTTTACTTAAATTTCTTGTTTGGTAATGTGTAATATTGTAATTGTCAATAAGTTGATTTCATTCTGTAGTTTAGGACCTTAAGTTTACTTAAATTTCTTGTTTGGTAATGTGTAATATTGTAATTGTCAATAAGATGATGTTTCAACCTCATAACAAAGTTTTGTGGTTATGTATAATATGATAGCCTGGGCTCTAGATAGAGGTCTTCATGAGCCGATCTGATTTGAGTGAGGATCTGTTCGTTCTCGGATTGAATTATAACCAAGTAAGTCGGTTCGGATCGATTTTGCAAAACCGAGCACAAGAGTGATGTTCGTGCTCGGTTCAAATTTTAATCGAGAGTGATGTTTTCGTTCGGTTTCGCTCAGCACCTTAATTAAAACATGTGCAGCAACACAAAAAAAAACCCGAAATCAAGACTATTCAAGGCTGCATTCAACAAAAACAAATCCTAACTTAATTAAAACATGTCCAACACCTTACTTGGCTGCATTAAACAATAACAAAAGCAATACGTAACAGAATTCATGATCCTAAAAATGTTCTTAACAATATCAAATCTGAAGCACAAAATAAAGTGCAAAATACAATTTGTCATTTAGTTCAAAAGCCATAAACATCTTCTTCTTAAAGCTTTATAATCTCCATCCACAAAATTCCACTTCAAATCAACATATATAACCTATTAACACAAGCATTAAACAAAACCATTAAGTTCTACACATTACATAACAATTTTTATTGTTTGTTAATTATAAAGTTACCTTTCATTTATTATGAGACCCGTCTTGAGTCAACACATCAATTTCCAATTTTTCTTCTTCTCTTGCAGCTTGCTACATATTAAAAAAATAAAATACAAATGTTAATGTATAAACTACAAAAGTATGAATAGACTATAAATGTAATAAAAGCTTACTTT
This sequence comes from Helianthus tuberosus, assembly GCA_030545235.1. Lineage (NCBI taxonomy): Eukaryota > Viridiplantae > Streptophyta > Magnoliopsida > Asterales > Asteraceae > Helianthus > Helianthus tuberosus. The sequence goes on from CM060385.1 coordinate 39,260,395, forward strand.
CAATATAAACTACAAACAAGAAGTTCTACCATATCCTTTGAAAGAGAGCTCTGGTAGTCACCCCCCCCCCCCCCCCCCCCACAAACAAGAATTTTAATCGAGAGTGATGTTTTCGTTCGGTTTCGCTCAACACCTTAATTAAAACATGTGCAGCAACACAAAAAAAAAAAAAAAAAACCCGAAATCAAGACTATTCAAGGCTGCATTCAACAAAAACAAATCCTAACTTAATTAAAACATGTCCAACACCTTACTTGGCTGCATTAAACAATAACAAAAGCAATACGTAACAGAATTCATGATCCTAAAAATGTTCTTAACAATATCAAATCTGAAGCACAAAATAAAGTGCAAAATACAATTTGTCATTTAGTTCAAAAGCCATAAACATCTTCTTCTTAAAGCTTTATAATCTCCATCCACAAAATTCCACTTCAAATCAACATATATAACCTATTAACACAAGCATTAAACAAAACCATTAAGTTCTACACATTACATAACAATTTTTATTGTTTGTTAATTATAAAGTTACCTTTCATTTATTATGAGACCCGTCTTGAGTCAACACATCAATTTCCAATTTTTCTTCTTCTCTTGCAGCTTGCTACATATTAAAAAAATAAAATACAAATGTTAATGTATAAACTACAAAAGTATGAATAGACTATAAATGTAATAAAAGCTTACTTTCAATATAAACTACAAACAAGAAGTTCTACCATATCCTTTGAAAGAGAGCTCTGGTAGTCACCCCCCCCCCCCCCACACACACACACAGCACTAAAGGCTGATTTGGAAGCCACGACAGTGATTGGGATGCCAAAAATGTCTTTCACCATCTTACTCAAAACCAGAAACTTGCTACAATGTTGACTCCGCCACTTATACTTATAAGTTATAAATCTTTAAAATCTATAATATATATATACGTTATTTAATAAAAATAATCGAGCGAAACCGAGTGATCGGCGAGGGAGCGGACCTTTGTTCATGCTTGGCTCGTTTTCAGATCGAACTGAGCCGAGCGGCTCATTTACAAACTGAGCGGGAATCGAACAAACATTTTTCGGGCATTTTTCGAACGACCGTCGAGCGATCTTCAATCGTCGAGCAGTTTGGACAGTCTTAGCTCTAGATACAAGGTTGATAAGCATACTGGAGCCAAGATTATCTCCTGGTTGTTGGCATATCATCGAAAGGGATCTTGTTTCTTCTCCTTATTGTTTGTTTTTCAATAACAATAATCCGTTATTGGGAAGTCATCGGTGATCCAGTAGTAATAACAATCAGTTATAGTGGTTGTAAAAACTTCCAATGATCTGTCGGTAAAAACTTTACCAATTCACAATTCCCTCGTGCACCTTCACCACTAAGGGTATGTTTGGAAAAAAGTAGCTCGTGGCTGATGGCTGGAAACTGATAGCTCGTGGCTGGAAGCTGGTAGCAAGTAGCTCTAGCTTTTTAGATATATTTGGTGTTTGGTAGAGTAACCAGAGCTTTTAATAAAATGTATAAAATGACCAAAGTGGACATAAATAAAAATTTAATAAGTTTGTGCATTAAAAAGTTCATTATCTTTAGAGGTTAAAATAGTCATTTTTCCCTAAAAGCTTGTAGCTCCTTCTAAACGCTACTGGTAGGAGCGTTCAACCAAAAACTTCAAGCTCCTAACCTAAAAGCTTCAAGCTCCTTCAACCAAACAAGTCTTTTTATTGAGTATGGGTTTTTTCTTAAAAGCTTAAAGGTAGAAGCTTCTAAAAGCTCCTAAAAGCTTCATGCCAAACATACCCACAATGCTGTCTCACAATTAAAATGAAATCGGGTGTTGCACAAAGACGATGCTTAAACTTTGTGTTAAAATATATATATATATTTCCATCTCAATATGCCTTTTTTTATATATTAACCTCCCTTTCTTTATGTTTTCTTGTCTCATGTCCGGTGTCCTTTATTTCGAGCATCTGGGTTCTCCACTCAAGGCATATGTCCAGCTCCTTCTTTCAAGATAAGCATTCCCTCCTTCCTTCAAGACAAGCATGTCCCCAGCTCCCTTCCTTCAAGATGTTACCGTTGGGGTTCCTCCATTCAAGATGCTTAGTTCTATAAAGAGGAGCATGCCTTATGATTCGGGTATGATCATAGAGGCGCATACCCTCTGTCTTGCTCTGGCCGGTCACCAGTTCCGGTTGAGTGAAGGTCGCTGTGTTCGAGTTTGATCATCACCAGATGCAGATCATCAGTTGATGATCTGCTGTGTCTGGTATTGTTACGGCTGCGTCCCTCATCTATCTATAGAACAACTCAGTCACTCACGGTAATACTCCCTGTCTTGCTCTGGCCGAGAGTCTCTTCAGTCCGCTGCAGTTCGAGAGTCTCTTCAGTCCGCTGCAGGTTGTGTTCGTGAGTTTTATTGATGTGTATTTGCCATACTACAGCAGCAGATCATTTGCAGATGATCTGCAGTGTCTGTTCGTCATTCTTTTAAGTAACCAGTTCACCATTCTTCCCTCACATGTACATTCGTGAGGATGTCATCTCTTTGTCTGGTTCTTTTTCCCTCACATGTAACATTCGTGAGGATGTAATTCTCTTTGTCTGGTTCCTCTTCCTCACATGTTCATTCGTGAGGTTTGAGTGTCCTTTGTTAACCTTTTGGTTTGTATGTATTCACCAGTCAATCTGTGATGACTGGTTGATTTCCTTGTATTGTTCTAAGAAACAAGGTTGAATAAATATGCACCTTATTTTGTTTGGTTGGTTTTATCCACAAGTTCTGACATGGTATCAGAGCTCCAAGGTTGATTTGGTGCTCTGGTAATCTTCCGCTGCACTTGGTGTTGTAGGCGCCCGTGTTGAAGAGGTATCCGGCCCGGCTTTCTTTCACGTCGTACCTATGTTTCTTCGGTATACTGCAGTTTATTGTGTTAGCTGCGTTCATGGAGCGAGATCTTAGCAGCTGGCTTCTTCACCGGAGCAGTTGATGCCGTAAGCTTATCTGAAAATGGTGCCAAGATCGTCGATTGTCCAACCTTTGTTGTCTCAATCAAATGGAAACCTTTGAAAATGGAAGGTACTTTGTTTATTGAAAAAAGGGAAGCAAAGCGTGCTCTTTCTAGTCAAGTTGTTGATTATTTTAAAAAAGGGTGGAGCTATTCTAGGAATGAAATAAACAAAAGTTTTGGTTTGCTTTAAAAAGGGTGGAGCTATTCTAGGAATAAAATAAACAAAAGTTTTTTGTTTTGGTAAATGGGTTTTTTAATTCCTAAACTCCATCTCAATATACACGCACACATTCAGAGAGTTCAAATCCCCTATTACTTCACACAAGGAGCCGCCCACAGTTTTTTCTTGGTCAAGTTGGATCTGTTTCGGTTCTTCAGGTTCTGGATTGGTTCGAGTGTGGGTTCAAGAGGGATGTGTTCAAGCCTGGTTCTGTTTCTGCTCAGGTCTTGGTATCTCGGGTTCTACTATGGTCAGCAGTGGTTCGAGTATGGTCAACAGTGGTTCGGGTGTTTGTCTCTATGGCCGAGTTTGTTATTTGTTCAGGCTTGTTTATTGGGCTTGTCTCTATTGTTCTGGGTTTTTGGTTGTGGTCCGGGTTTTTTGCTTTGGCCCAACGGTTTTACTTTGCCTACCGAGTTCATGTTGCTGGGTATCATTTTTTGCAACCATTCTAGGTCCAAAAGTGTTCAAGATGCTGCAGATCTTATTGAGAAGCTTCTTGAGAAAGGCAGTGCATTAGTAGTACTTACAGCTTGGAGTTAAACACCTCAGGTCGTTTCTTTCCTTCCTTGCTTGTGCTTTTACAGTTCTTGTCACACTTGCATTTTTAGGCATATGTTGCCGGACTAGTTGGGCCGGTTTGTTGTTTGGGGGTACAGACAGGGTTCAGTCTGTTACATTAGGGTTTGCTATAATCTTGACCGTTTGTGTGAGATTTTTTGCTGCTATCTTGTGATATTGTCTGATTTCTTGTATATGCTTTGGTTTACAGTTTGTGTGTGACTGAGTTATTAATGGCAGATCTTATGAAGTTGTTTGGTGAAACTTTAATAAGTAAACTAGAACCAGATAATCCTTTGCATTTGCATGGTGTTTGTGCTTGCTGTAGCAAATTAAAAGGTGGTCATGATTTCTTGGTTGTCTCTTGTTTTTTGTAAAGCAATCTTCCTTTTGGATAAAAATATAGGTGTCAATTTGTGATTTCATGGCATTGTGGCTATTCTGTTTACTGTGGTTTGTTACAAACATGCTTTCTTGTTTTTCAAATATTTCTTTTTGCCATGTCATTATAAGTCTAGAACTGTGCTCAAATGTATGTGGCAATCCTTTGAATGGTAGTTTATTCCTTAATGTTGTACCATGGAAGGTTATGCTAGGGTTCTAGCTCTTTTGAGTTTCGTGGTAGTTAGCTTGACCTGTATGTCTTATCGTCTTTAATCTTGTTGTCTGGTTAAAGAGTGTTCTTGATATATTTGACATCTTGATATATTTGACAGCCTTTTATTTTTTCTCATGTGAGACATGTTTTTTTTTCTGATTTCAAATCTTGTGATTTTGTGTTTAATTGGATCTTATTTGGCTGTGTCTTAAGTCTGGTATATGTTTTTGTTGTCTTTACTATCAGACTTGTCTTGAATCTTGTGATTCAGTATTTTGTTGTGAGGTTGTAAAAGTTTTTGATTGAATCAAATTAGTCTTTAAGTTCCTCACAAGTCTTGTCTTTCAGACATGGTTCTGAAGTCTTAAAAGTCATGTGACTTTTGTCTTATAAAATTTGTAAAAGGTCGTGTGCCTTTGTCTTATCAGATGTGTTTCTGATAATCTTATTGAATCATGTGATTCATTTTCTGTTGTGAAGTTGTAAAAGTTTTTGCTTGATTCAAATTAGTCTTTATGTTCCTTACAAGTTATGTTTCTTGTAAAGTTGTAAAAGTTTTTGATCAAGTCAAATTAGTCTTTAAGTTCTTCACAAGTATTTTTTTTTTGTCAAGATTGTTCTTGATCGTTGTGACAACCTTATATGCTTTCTTATGTTTGAAAAGTGTATTCTGTTTACAAAATCGTGTGGTTGTTTTTCTTGTAAAGGTTATCTTGAAGTTGTATTCTTTGATAGTTTTTACTTTTTCCTCACTGGTCTAGGCCTCTTCATGTTTTGAGTCCGACCATAGTGAGGTTTGTGTAGGATCATCGTGTTGGTGATCTTATTTGTCTCGTTGAGACTTCATCGCCGATCATAGTGATGTTAGTTCACTGGTCTAGGTGATGATTGTCCTTCTCTTCCACACTGGTCTAGGGTCGTTTGTAGATTCTTCGTGTTATTGATATGGTTTTATTCATACTTACGTCTGGATAAAACTGTAAACTGAAACTTGGCGTTTTCTCCTGTGTAAGAGATTTTTGCTTGTTTTTGAAATCTTGTGACTTTGTATTTTGCCAGCGTTTATATAGGCTATAATTGTTGTCTGGTATACAAGTGTGTATTTCTTGTTTCATGAATCTGTTTTGTGTTTGTGAATCGTGTGATTAGTTGTTCAACTAGAATATGCCTTCTAGTTGTTTTATCACAAATGCTTTGGTGTTGATTGGATCGTGTGGTTCAAGTTTTTTGACACTGGTTAAGATTTATGAGATTCTTTCTTTGTTAAACATATTATATTCTTTCTAAGTTTTAGAGAATATAAATTTTTCTGATATGCTTGCCTGTTTACAAAAGTGTTATAGTATGTCTTGTGGAAATTTGATTTTGTACTTTGGCATTAGTGGATTTAAAGTTTGCTGCTTTCTAGTAATGTTTATTACTTACTTAATCATGCTGATGTTTTCTCAAAAGGATTTCTAGTTCAAGTTCATGACAAGGTTTGCGGAAAACTTAGTCTTTCTGATTGTGTTGCATATTGACCTGAGGGGGGGTGTTAAAATATATATATATATTTCCATCTCAATATGCCTTTTTTTATATATTAACCTCCCTTTCTTTATGTTTTCTTGTCTCATGTCCGGTGTCCTTTATTTCGAGCATCTGGGTTCTCCACTCAAGGCATATGTCCAGCTCCTTCTTTCAAGATAAGCATTCCCTCCTTCCTTCAAGACAAGCATGTCCCCAGCTCCCTTCCTTCAAGATGTTACCGTTGGGGTTCCTCCATTCAAGATGCTTAGTTCTATAAAGAGGAGCATGCCTTATGATTCGGGTATGATCATAGAGGCGCATACCCTCTGTCTTGCTCTGGCCGGTCACCAGTTCCGGTTGAGTGAAGGTCGCTGTGTTCGAGTTTGATCATCACCAGATGCAGATCATCAGTTGATGATCTGCTGTGTCTGGTATTGTTACGGCTGCGTCCCTCATCTATCTATAGAACAACTCAGTCACTCACGGTAATACTCCCTGTCTTGCTCTGGCCGAGAGTCTCTTCAGTCCGCTGCAGTTCGAGAGTCTCTTCAGTCCGCTGCAGGTTGTGTTCGTGAGTTTTATTGATGTGTATTTGCCATACTACAGCAGCAGATCATTTGCAGATGATCTGCAGTGTCTGTTCGTCATTCTTTTAAGTAACCAGTTCACCATTCTTCCCTCACATGTACATTCGTGAGGATGTCATCTCTTTGTCTGGTTCTCTTTCCCTCACATGTAACATTCGTGAGGATGTAATTCTCTTTGTCTGGTTCCTCTTCCTCACATGTTCATTCGTGAGGTTTGAGTGTCCTTTGTTAACCTTTTGGTTTGTATGTATTCACCAGTCAATCTGTGATGACTGGTTGATTTCCTTGTATTGTTCTAAGAAACAAGGTTGAATAAATATGCACCTTATTTTGTTTGGTTGGTTTTATCCACAAGTTCTGACACTTTGTTGTATAGAACATTAAAAAAAAAAACTACTAATATGTTATTTGAGCTTAACAACCATCATAGATCAACAAAGACAGTTTCCATTACTTTTTCCAACTAGTTTAACAACAATCACATAGTACTTGGTTAAACATAATCATAATTGGTCAAACATAATAACTTGTAATTGTAAAAAATATTATTTGGTCAATCATGACACTACTTAATATAGCTATGTTTGGTTTAGGCATTGGCAATCTTAGTCAAACACAACTAAAATTGGATTATCATAAGTCAATAATTGTGATAATCGGTAGGACATATAGATACTTTGTCAACATAGTCATACTTGAAAAATTGATCAAACATTTTTTTTTAAAGAAAACTTCATTAAAACACACATTCGACCTAAAGGGGCAAAATGCCAAACAAAACAAACCCTCGACCCTTTGAAAATTTGATCAAACATAATCATGATTGGTCAAACATAATAATAGATACCTCGTAAATTCCGTATATAATTCCTTGGTAAAATATTTCCATCTCAATCCGTCACAAAATTTAACGATGAAACCATATACGATCAATCCTTTTGATTCGAAATTGCCTTTTGCGAATGGGTTGAGTTAGTTTTATGATTATATACAAGTTGCTAGAATTCAAATATATTTATTTCACCACAACCAACTAGTATTTTAAGAGATGAAAACAAAGTGATAAGCTTTCTTGATGCAAGTGGGATGATCATAGCGTTTATCAGCCAAATCAACATCGTGTTAAACAATATTATCAATGATATTTTTACATTCTGAGAGGTGGGAATTTGTATGTGACGTGTCAAAATAACAGACACTGGATGAACTTACTTTGTGAAGTCAAAGAATGGATAATACAGCTAACAAGATTGACGAAAAGTCAAAATATCATCAGCTGATGACTCAGAATACAGTCGATTCCGTCTCATCTATACACACGTTGAAATTGAGTCATTCTACCCTCACCTTCATCGTTGGCGCGTATATGCCACCTTTTATGATATAAATTTTAAATTTAAGAGAATGTGTGACCACTTAAATTCAATAAAACCATCTTTTTAACACGTGTTTAATGATAAGACCACAAGTGTGAAATGTGATTGTAATACGGAGTGTAGTGTAGGGGCATGAAGTATCACATGACAGCTAACGTTAGTGGAGCGGTGCGATAAAAAAGGAACGGACTGAAAGGGGCATTATTAATTAAAAGCATAAAAATAAATAAATATCAACCAATCAAAACCAACCCAAACTACATCCACCAGTCAAGAGTCGCCACGTCACCACACCAAAGCGCCCCATGCTTGTGAAGATCCTCCCGCCCCTTCCCTCATGCCACCCTCCACGCCATGTTCGGGGTGTTGTGCTTGGCGTGGACTGACTTCCATGCCAGTTTTCCACGCCCACTCCGTATAGTCTAACATAGATATTCTAGTTTTCAAAATATAATGTCTAATTTTTTTTAATAAGTCTCCTGTGTTTAGGTAGATCTTTTTAACCTGCTTAATTAAAAATATTATGTTCTTTTTTGTACTAACATGAAAAAAAAAATCAATTTGTCAGGATCAACCCAAAGTTTGAGAAAGAGATGTATGAATAAAGAAGTGAAGCTGACTTAACTGACAGTAGAGATTTAAAAATCAAGATACAAAACATGAAAGAAAGAACTTCGTTGGCGGATCAAGATTTCGTAAATTCATTTAGATAGATTTGTTAGAGGGGTTACATTCGAGTTAGAATTAACGCTTTTGACACTAATTAAGTTATTTACTTATCATTATAATTATTTGAACGGGAAATATTACTTCTACTTTATACCAATAATCCTAAGCTACTTTCTTATCTAGGTTTAAACTTGTGATTTTCTCTCTTAAATAAATAAATATGTCTCTATCCAGCAGACGCTAACGCTATTTAGTTTCATAAAATGAACCTCTACTTGAATTCAGATTTTTTTCTAGAAACATGGAATATACCTAAATGTACTGTGATGCACGCGCCACGAATGAGATTGCGCAAGGGTAACAATTCACGCGTATACAACTATGAATCTATGATCCATCAATTGTCGCGTAACATGAGGGATAGATATTATTAGATACAATATTATTTCTCTTGAGGACTCCAAAGTTTTTATAATATCAACCAAGGACCTCTCTTAAACCACTATAAAAACCCTTCATAACTTTATTCTCCAAATCATCAAAACAACACCAATTCACTTCAATATCTTAACATCTCTTGTTAATTCTTTCCCGTGTCGTCATTATGACTGTATCTGTCGAGCACCCCGTACCCGGTAATCTATCGCTTCTCAATTCATGTTTTCGGTACATTTTATATACAAACATATGATTTTTCGCTAAAAAGCGGTAGCAAAATGTGTGTCAAACAAAAGGTCACAAATGCCGTTACAAAATAGTCTCCACCCACGGAGATTATTTATTGCAACGGCATTTTCAGACGCAGAAGGCGTCATTTGCGTGATGAAAATGTGGTCGCAGATACCCAGTTTTCTAGTAGTGAATTAAGGCATTAATTGTTTTAAATAATTCTTGTTTGTTCGTAGATTCCCAAGTGGTGGAAAACAAGAACCACTGTACTACCGATGAGCTGGTACTGGATGGAGGGTTTGTGGTGCCTGATCCGGTGGCTGGTGGCGGCTTTGATGCACCGGAAATCAATGCATTTGGTCACACTTTCAGAGACTATGATGTCGAAAGCTTGCGAAACAAGCAAGTTGAGGAGTTTTACAAGATGAACCATATCAACCAGACATATGAATTTGTAAGCATGATGATATATATATTTTATAATCCTTTTAATATGTTGTTTGAGTGTATGGTAAATAAAAGGAATTAATTTGGATGGTAAATATATATGTAGGTGAAGAAGATGAGAGAGGAGTATAAGAAACTGGATAAACTGGAGATGAGTATATGGGAATGTTGTGAATTGTTAAATGAAGTTGTGGATGATAGTGATCCTGATTTGGATGAACCACAAATTGAGCATTTGTTGCAGACAGCTGAAGCCATTAGGAAAGATTATCCAGATGAGGATTGGCTCCATTTGACTGCACTTATTCATGGTATATATGCATGCAAATGTATCCATAATACACTTAATAAATACTAAAAATAGAATTTTTTATAATAATATTTTTTTGTGGGTTGTAGACCTTGGGAAAGTTCTGTTGCTTCCACAATTTGGGGAGCTTCCACAATGGGCTGTTGTTGGTGACACACACCCTCTTGGTTGTGCTTTTGATGAGTCAATTGTTCACCATAAGGTGCATTTTTTTCACACAATATAATGAAACTTTGGTATGTGTTTTGTTTTGTGTTAGTTTATTGAATTTAAAGTTGATGTTTTTATGGTGTAGTATTTTAAAGAAAATCCGGATATGAACAATCCTGCTTATCAAACTAAGAATGGAGTTTATGAAGAAGGATGTGGACTAGAAAATGTGATGATTTCATGGGGTCATGATGATTACATGTATTTGGTATGTGATTTAAAATTTTGAATATCAAACTTACCTACATCTGTTTAGAGTCACGTTCATTTCAGAACCAATAATATCTTGGAAGATGTGATAATTCACATGTACATAGCACACATGTTACATAAGTGTCATATGTATGACGCTCAAAACACTATGCACAAGTGCATTGTGCATTTCTCCACAAATTATTGGTTCCGAAATGAATGCCCCCCCACCCCCCCCCCCCCTCCCCAATATTCTTATCGTTATGATAACGATGATTCACATAAATGTGACTATGCATCGTAACAGGTTGCCAAGGAAAACGGAACCACTTTGCCCCAAGCAGGATTGTTCATCATTCGCTACCATTCTTTCTATCGTAAGCCATTAAAACTTCATTATTTTAAATAAATTATAAAAATTTTTAGATTTTGAGTCTTACTATTACTTGTGGTTATGACAGCATTGCATAGGTCTGGAGCATATAAACATTTGATGAATGAGGAGGATGTTGAGAACTTGAAGTGGCTTCAAATCTTCAAGTAATATACCATGATTAACTTTGTGAATAATCAAGACCAATCAACATAAGATTAATGGCATTAATTAAACATTTTATCTAACGTTTATCGTTTGCTTGCACAGCAAGTATGATCTCTACAGTAAAAGCAAGGTCCGAGTTGATGTCGAAAAGGTCAAGCCATATTATCTATCCCTCATAAAAAAGGTGAGCCTTTAGTTGATGCATCATCATGTCAAATAATTTTATACAAATCTTGCTGAATTTTCACTTAATTGAATCATTGTATCTTTTCAGTATTTCCCAGAAAAGCTGAGATGGTGAAGACTCGTATGCTGAAAGATAATTGTTTATTAGAGGTTATCAAAGAACCATCAACAGTTTTTACCAATGTCGATTTTTCATTGTATCACTCAGATAAGATGAAAATATATGTGTGTGGCCTGAAGCTGGTACTAAAGAAAATACAAAAAAATAAAGATCTTTTGTGTCCCAATTTAGTATTATCATTTTCGGTTCAAAATATAAATAGAAATGTGTGAAAATAGCACTTTTCACAAATATATGTGTGTGGGTTTGTGTTTTATGTTGGAAGAGCTTCACAACGAACTAAACCACGTCCAAAACGGAGCTAAGATGAATGAGATATTGATGCTCAAAATTTGGTGTTTGAAACATTGAATGCTGAAAAATGTGGGAAAATTGCACCTTTTCCCACAAAGGAGAAGAGTTGAAACTTAAATGGGTATTTAAGTGGGAATTCCCCATCCCTATTGTTTCATGGAAGCACACACTAAGTGTACTCGCAAAGGGTGCGGAGCACCCTAACTTGCACCCGCACACGCGTGGCGTGGGCGATGAGGCGCAATGTGGCGCTTTGATAGAGCACAAGGGCTGCAAGGAACAATTGGTTGGTGATTTGGCTGTCTAGCGCGCGCGAGTATAAGTGCAGGTTGGCGCGCACTGGCGCATGGGCCCTGATGTGACGTGCGCGGCGCACAAAAGTGAGCTAATATGGCGCGACTGTGTGGCGTGCTCGTATAGGCTCACCGGTGACGTGGCGCAAGCGCGCATGGACCTGAGCCAGTGTGGCGCACGCGCGCATGGAAATGAGCCAAAATAGCGCACGCTCGCATGAGCGTGCAGACCTGCGCGCGCACCAGTGTGTCTTGCGTACACGCGCGCAGAAGATTCCAGCAGTTAATGCCAGTGCAGTAGTTACATTTCAACATTTGAAACTGACGAGTCAACGGTTTTGACTGAGAATTAAATGACGAATTAAAGTGCATTGGAGACTTTTAATGCAGTTTAATTCTCCCATTTAATTCTTTTTCAGTTTCGACTTCAGACCTGCAGTATAAATAGGAGATCACTGCTGCAGAACCAACACACCGAAAACTACAGCAGATACAATCTTCTCCCTTTGAATCTTCTTCTTTTTCAAGCAACAAGATACACCTTCGGGTTGGAGTCAAGACCGGCAGTGCAACTGCTTTGGGCTGTTGTATCCTGGAAACAAACGAGTTCTCCTGGGAGACTCGAAATTTGTTTTAAGGGACCCGTGTCTAACACGATTCTCAGCCAAGAGCAGTTTTTCACTTTATAATTATGTTCTTAATTTATCTTTTTCAGTTGTAATTGTACTTTATTTTTCAGTATCATTCTGTTCTTGTTTGTAATTCAAGTTAATAAAAGAATTTTATTTATTTTGCACGAACGGATTCCTACATCAAGTTCAAAATATATCTATAATCTATAATACATTATAAAGCATTTCCTATGTACACAAGTGTAATTTCCATTAAAATTTTAAGATGGCAGACCTACACTCCTGCTTATTTACCTAATTTTTTATCTCTTTCTCCCAAAATTGCCCCTGCCGCCTAGATTATTCTTCCACAACAGCCCAACAGTCATGGTAAATTGAAGACGTCCAATTGAAGATTCTAATTTGAAACCGTCTTATGAGTGTAATAGGTGCCATCAACAGCCATCAAATACTTATATTCCAAACCTTTGATACCTCAATTGAATTAAATTGAAAGCAATTGCAACCCTCCTCATGTTGATTCAATATCTACAATTATCAATCTTTAATAATAGCATGTATTCCCTATGTTCTCTCCAATCGATTCATCCCCTGGTTCAATCAAAGTTAACAGATGATGATTCTGACGACTGCGGTAAGATAGGATCAAGGGTTCCCGTGGTTTGAGCTCAAGTGGTGGCGACTACCACTTGGGTTTTGCTGCAGAACCGATCTAAGTTAAGTACCGGCGGCTAAGGTAACAATCAACGAACCCTATCTGTTTCATTTTAAACTATATTGTTTTGGTTTGATTTGAAGTTTTATTGATTTGGGTTTTTAACCGTACTTGTTCTGCTCTTCCGCCTTCAACAACTCTGACAACCACAAGGCTGCCGTAGCAAAACCCTAGACGGTGAGTATTATCAATTCATCTCAAACTGTATGTCAATCGACTCTAGATTTGTAATTCTAAGTTATTTTTGGATCTCGCATTCGTTTAGGTTAATTCCTTGAAGTAATGTACAATATTTTACTGATCGTAACTGTTTTTGCTGTGATTAGTGTTCTGGATTTTAGTTCTGTTAAAAGGTTAAGAAATAAGAAATTAGTTTATTCAATCTTCTCATGTTACTATTAGGTTTAAAGTTTTAACAATGTCTATGGTTGATGAGCCTTTGTACCCTATTATCAATATCTAATGGTAAATAAGTTTCTAGGTGGATATCTTATTTAGATTATTATTATTATTATAAGTTTCTTGTTGCTGATTTAGTAAGATCTTTAATATCTCAGTCTTGTATTGATAGTTATTATTTATTTTTTTGCTTGGTTGTTATACAAACGGATGGCTGATTAATTTTTATAACTTGTTTTAGATAAAAAAAAACGAGGTGTGTTTGTGGATGAAAAGATCAAACGGCTTGATGGGGAACTTGCTCGATATAAAAAAAGTTTAAACCGGGTCCTGCTCAAGAAGTTATGAAGGCTCGAGCAATTAGAGTTCTTAAAACAAAAAAAAAGAATGTCAGTTACTCTTTAATACGACAGACTTTGTGAATCCGTGTAGGTGAGTTTGTGGATGAAAAGATCAAACGGCTTGATGGGGAACTTGCTCGATATAAAAATAGTTTAAACCGGGTCCTACTCAAGAAGTTATGAAGGCTTGGGCAATTAGAGTTCTTAAAAAAAAAGGAATGCCAGTTACTCTTTAATACGACAGACTTTGTGAATTTGCGTATATTGTAGATCCATACTTGCATAATATATATTGTTTGTAATTGCAAATGTTAAGAATCTGATATGTCATATGTGGATGCATGCATTTTGTAATCAAACCATAACGTTTAATAATTGTTTTCAGGTATAAAGGACAATGTGACATGCTATACAAACAAACATTCAACCCAGATCACAAACCTGTTCCCCTGACCACCGCCGGTCACGTTCTCGCTCCACCGACAGACACCGTAGAAAAAGCCACCATTGTACCCCATCCCTAGACCACTCACGTAAGCGTCGCAGGCACGACGACAACGACAACAAGCGTACTGCAGCTGTGGTTTCAGATTTTGTGGATGAGATTGTCAAGGAAAAGCAGCAGAAGAGTAAGAAGGATAAGGAGGTGGAAGTGAGTGAAGGTGGTGAGATGGACATTTTGTTGAGAGTATTAGAACAGAGGTACCAGACGTTTCGTTGTTTCGGATTGACGGGTCGTTCCCTTCTTTTTCGCCTGTTAGGAGTCGGATTGCTTATGTTGGTTTGCCGGGTCTTTATGTGATTAACAGTGACGGGTCAGGTAACCGAGAGATAGATCCGGATGTTAGTGTGTTTCCAACGGTGTGGGACCCCAAGCGTAAATGTGTGATCTACACGAGCCTCGGGCTAACCTTTGCGAGCGAGGACACCAGTGTAGATATATACTCGGTTGAAGTTGACGTGGATGAACCGCGGTTTACAAAACTCACTCACCATTGATGGACTAAACAACGTTTTCCCAGCGGTTTCACCAGATGGGAATTGGCTTGCTTTCAGGTTGGGTCGAACGGGTCATAAGAATTTGTATATCATGAATGTTGTTTAAGGTGAGAAGGGGGTCTAACTCAATTGATAAACGGACCATGGTCCGATACGACGTGTAATAGGTCTCCGGATGGGGACTGGATCGTATTTGCATCCGACCGTCACAACCCAGGTTCAGAAAGTTTTGGATTGTATATAATCCACCCAAATGGAACTGGGTTGCGACACATGATCCATAGTGGCTCAGCCGGATGTACGAACCACCCATGGTTCAGCCCGTATGGGAAGCGCATTGTTTTCACCTCAGACTATGCAGCTGTTTCTGCTGAGCCGATATCGAATCCACATCACTATCAGCCATACGGAGAGATATTTACCATGAAGCTGAATGGTTCGGAGTTAACCAGATTGACCCATAACTCTTTTGAAGATGGAACCCTGAGCTGGGGTCCCAAGTTTATGAAGCCAGATGTAACAACCCGCACGTTCGTGCGTTGTTACTACTCGTTATACTCGTTACGCCTAGCACCAGAGATTCGGATCATAATGTGCCTATATCGCATATATCGCTATATCGCAGTATTTTCGCATAATTTCGCGTACTTTATCGCTATCACATCCCATTGCACTTGATGACAACCATGAAGATGTCAACTGAGGACCAATTCTACCCTCCTTGATAGCCGTGATGTGTCGTAGTGCAACTCAATACTCAAAAATGCACTCGCAGGCACGCGTAACTCGATTATAGCAGGATTTGAAATATGGATATGTATATACGACCCAACGTGACTAATTATAATAAATATATGAAAATATGGATGATGATGTGTAACCAAACTATCGCAGCGCTTAACGATCGAAACGAAACGCCGAAATACAACTCGCCGACGATGCCACCGATCGACTGACCGTTCGATCGGATGGCCACCCGATCGAGGTGCCACTCGATCGGACAACCGTCCGATCCGATTCACTGCACCGCCCATCTCCTCCTCCTTGCCTATAAATACCCCACTTGTCACATCAACAACAGTTGATGTGACTGCCCTCGCTCGACCAGACGCCTTCTCGCCATTTTCACTCGATTTCCCACGACTCTTCTAAGTTTTCACCCTGAATATTGTACTTCTATGATCTACACGCACTCCTTCATCTTTCTCGTCATCAAATCTCACTTTTTCATTGTTAAATCTTTGGATTTGAGCCGTTCTAAGGTGATGTCATCATGGAGTTCTTATGTAGGGGTGTTCATCGAATCGAATATCGAATTTTCGAATTATTCGAATCGAATTGTTCGAATAATTTTTATTTTTCCTTGAATTCGTATTCGAATCGAATTCGATTAAAACCTACCGAATTCAATTCGAATTCGTATTCGAATAAAAAACCCAATTCGTATTCGATTCGTATTCGATTAAAAATTCGAATTCGAATAAATTCGATTTAATTCAGATTCTTTAAAAACATGTAAAAAACTTTCATAATGAAACATAAATTTTAAAGCAGCCATAAAGCACGATATCACATTAAAACGTTCCAAATAAAGTACCACAAGTCTAAAATTCAAAACGAGAAGTCGGAAATAACCACTCCACATTACAAGTTAATATTTTTACGCTTAAAAATCTATTGATAGATTTGTTAGTTAGGTTTTAGTTATGGGCCATGTAGTGGGTTTGGTAATGGGTAATTTTAATACTTGGAAAAAATTTGAAAATAATTTATAGTATAGCCTAATCAAAGTTATATATGTATTATATATAAAAATAATAAATAAAAATGTATAATTTTTATTCGAATTTCGAATCGAATCGAATTTGAAATTATAAATTCGTATTCGATTTACTTGACTCGAATTGAATCGAATTCGAATTCTTATAATCGAAACGAATTCTTGATAATCGAATCGAATTTAAACGAATTTCGAATTTTTCGAATTCGAAACGAATTCTGCACACCCCTACGATCGAGGTGCCACTCGATCGGACAACCGTCCGATCCGATTCACTGCACCGCCCTTCTCCTCCTCCTTGCCTATAAATACCCCACTTGTCACATCAACAGTTGATGTGACTGCCCTCGCTCGACCAGACGCCTTCTCGCCATTTTCACTCGATTTCCCACGACTCTTCTAAGTTTTCACCCTGAATATTGTACTTCTATGATCTACACGCACTCCTTCATCTTTCTCGTCATCAAATCTCACTTTTTCATCGTTAAATCTTTAGATTTGAGCCGTTCTAAGGTGATGTCATCATGGAGTTCTTACGAACAATGAAGTGTGACCTCATCTCATCAAGAACAGTCCAGATCTGATAGATTCCACGGTGTATAAACACGAATCTCACCTAAATCTAAGCCGAATCTAAGTTTTCTAAGCTTTTCTTCAAACTTTCTTAACTTTTCACTCAAAACCGGTAGCAACAGAGCTCGTACAGACCTTCTACTCTGTCTCTAGTGAAGTGACAGTTTGAGACCTGGTTCCTATCAACGAGATGACCGGCTTATCGTGTTGAACATGAACAACCATAGAGAACAGCTAACTGATCGAACGGGGTGATTCCTATCCGATCCAATGACTTGGACTCGGTGGAGTTTCCATTCTTTAGCTCGTAGTCATACCGTCTCGATCAAATCACAGAAACTTAACAAAATAAACAAGTTGTGAAATGATCAGGCTGCGGGACGGATTGCCGTCCGATCGGATTACCATCCGATCGGACTGCCACCCGATCGACTCGCTATCCGATCGGATTGCACTTGGTATCAAGACTTAAACAATTTTCAAACATTCAAAGATCTGAACGATGAACGGATTGACGTCCGATCGGACTGCCGTCCGATCGAACGACCATCTGATTGGCTGACTTTTGATCCACAACACTTAAACGTTTTACAAATCTTCATTGCACATCAGTTCCAATGGATTGTCACCCGATCGGACTGCCACCCGACCGAGTGACCAGTCTGCTGTGAGCTTACCATTAACCAAAGTGTCTTGCCAATCGGATGACTGTCCGATCGAATAGCCACCCGATCGAGTTGCCACCCGATCGGCCGGCCGTTCGATCGACCGGCCGTTCGATCGACCGACCTGAAAGGTAGAGATACTTCTTTGTTTTCAAAATGCTATAACGAGAACTTCAAAAGACAAGACATCATACACAAACACACCTTCACCAAGCAAGGTGACAATCCAATCGAATGGCTATCCGACCGGATGACCATCCGAACGGATTGCCACCCGAACGACTGGCCATCCGATCGGATTACCATCCGACTCCTGGTTCACCGCCACCGTTTCATGCACTATCCAATGCTTACGCTATCACTCTAAACTCAGGATAATCTCAGACGCGCTCCCTTCATCCAACCGAGTTGTGTTTGCTTGCCGAACACCGAATGTGAGTATACTCGAACCCTTTTTATTCGCATTTTGGGTGTAACATACGTTCCTATCAAATCAAAATTAATAAATGAATTATTTAATCAAACTGTTTATCACTTGCGAATAACTGGTATGCATATTTACACGTGATGCTAGTTACATATGTGTTAGGACTAATACTCGCGAGGTCCCGCCTTAACTAGTATAGTACTATAGCACCCGATGGGGTCTAGTTAGGATGAATAGCAATCGCAATCGCAGCTCGAGTGACTTAGCTGGTAGTATCAGTCTTATATGCATGTATGTTGAGGTATCTCGTTTATGTATTTGGTGATTCGCAGCACTTTTAACTATTTTACGCTACTCTATCAAAACTTGTATACTCGCCAATACTTTTGTATTGACGTTGTTTTAACGTATGTTGCAGGTTTAGTCGCAGTCTACATCAAATCAAGCTTGGAAGTCTAGAAACACACCTAAAATCTAGGTTGTCGGATTTGTATTGTTTGAGAGAACATGAAGATTCATGGCAGCTTATGTGATTATACTTTTTTATTAATATGGGATAATGAACGCATTAAATACTGTCGCAATTCAGTTGTTATGGATTCTCTTGAGCAATCTGATTCGCCTAGTGCCGTGCCCCGATGATTCCGCCATCGGTTGGGGTGTGACAGATTGGTATCAGAGCCATAACTATAGGGAATTAGGCCAGACTTGACCTAGTCCGGGTCGATGTCTTAGAAATGACCTAGTCTGTAGTCTAAGTACCAACAGGCCGACTCGTATGAATCCAGTAGGATTTGTACGGGCATACTTGATACTCTCATTCGAATTCGCTAAAAACTACTACTTCGCATGAAAGCCGCATACTACAATTTCACATGAAGAGCTTTTTCTAAGGCTAGAATATTACTTAGCCTTTCCTAAGGCCAACACAATACACACGTTTTCGAAAGTATTCACATAACACAACCGAGTGGTCCAGTCGAGATCAGGCGTGAAAACCAAGAACTCTCGTTAAGATCGCTCACTCAGCGCATTTTTCTATCACGAAAACTTTCCGTTGAGCTAGGAGTGACATCCACATCTCAACGAAAGTCTCCATTTCAAATCTAGTGGAACTCTTGAACTTATTCGAAGAGCACAACCATAGCTAGGAACGAAGGAATTAAGTCAGGGGTGAAACACGTATCTTAATAAACTGTTCCTCTCTCTAAAAAGATGGTTTTCAAAAGCTCTCACCAGGGACTCGACCATAACGATGACTCGAGCCACACGATGACTAGGAGGACGAATGCCATGAGCTGCATCCTAGTGGAAGCATAGCCTTCCGGGGCAACGCGCGTGCACGAACTTGTTGGGTATAGTTGAGTTACGTTGGGCAGTCGACGCCTAAACACCCGAGGCACTCTATCTACTTTTCTAACTTACAAATTGCCAGGTTTTACGCTTTATGGAATTTATTTACGCTTATGTGTTCACAACTTAAAACTTTACGCTTTACCGATTTCTCGATTTATCGATTTTCGCTCCCTGCATTTTCAAACACACAAGTCACACAGCCATCGTAATCTAAAACGAAAACCAGATGATTGCAACAAAACTTATGCTTAACTTTTCGCTCTCGCTCTCCTCCCCAACGCGTCCTCGCGTATTCTACACCGATATGTATGTGTATAAGTGTAAACCACAGCTATCTATATCTAAATACAAACAAATCATTGTGTGAGAACTTAGGAATCTCGTGTCTCCTATGTGACTTCGCATTACTATTATACTACCACATCAAGTTTTGAACGCGCTCAATCGCATCGCAAAACTCAAAAATCATTATGATCGAATCTCACTCCAATTCTCTCTCTGTCTAGATGTCTTCAAACGACCCTACCTCGAGACAAACAACTAGGAGAAGAGCCAAACGAAACGTCGAGAAGAGGATTGCCTCGCTTGTGGCCAAGGAACTGCCCAAGGTCATTCCTCAAATTGTCGCTCAAATGCACTCTCTCAGCAACTCTCGAACCTCATAAGACTCTAAGACGAAAGCGCCGCAATCTGCTTTCCTCTACAAACACTTCAAAGCCTGTGACCCAATGGAGTTCACGGGTGAAGGAGGTGTGCCCCAACTACTCAAGTTATTCGATTCTATCGCAGTTACCCTTCGTCAGAGTGGGTGTCCCGATGGTTTCCGTACTACTTGCGCAATCGGAGTATTTCAATCGCAAGCACTCGACTGGTGGACAGCCGAACGGAACAAACGTGGGATCTCCGCAGCTTACGCTCTCTCTTGGGATGAGTTGAAAGAGCTCATGAAGAAAGAGTACTGCCCTCCCCACGAAGTCCAGAAGCTAGAAGACGATATTTGGAAAATCAAGCAAGCCGAAGGTGACAATGCTGGCTACACCGCAAGGTTCAAACGGCTTAGCATAATCTGCCCAAGTCAAGTCAACACTTCAGAAAAAGCCATCACGAAGTATATTCGCGGCTTGCCTGAGTGTGTGGGCGATTTTGTTGAAGCTGCAAGACCTGCTACCATCGAAGAAACCTATCGCTTGGCAGCAGAAATCAACAGCAAATGAGTCTTAGACGGATTCTTCTCCAAGAATCCTGTCAAACAAGCTCATCAAGCAATCGTCATCGATTCATCCGCGATTCTTCCAATGATTCTACCGACGATTCTTCTGAAGATTCCTCCGACGATGCCTCTAGCGAATCATCAGACGAATCCACCGACAACACTGCATCATCTTAGGAAGCTCAGCCCAGCCGTAAACGAAAGACCATGAGCCCAGACTCTTCAACAACTGGGTTGTCACAACCAGACGCTCTCCAAGAAGCTCCAGTTCACTTGAAACGCGCCTACAATGGAGCTCATCCCCTGTGTTTCACGTGTACGTATCATCACCCACCAGAAGCTAACTGCCGCTATTGCGCAAATTGCAACTGGTATGGTCATCTTACGCAGCACTGTCGCACGGGACCGCAATCTTGAGGAAACTTCAGTAACAACCGCAGTCTCCGCAGGAGTACTCTACAACAACGTTATTTTGCTTCTAATGTTGTTGTAATAATACGACTCATCTCCATCAATTTCTGTTATGTGTGGAACTTATTTTATCTCTCGACGCTATGTGGACTTTATTCTCCCGCATTCTCTCGCACTCGCACACAATCTATATGCTAGCACTATCTAATATATAATGCATTTTACCCCTACTATGCATTCTTGAGATAAGGTACGATAAACGTGCAAGATTCAGGTTAATCACGGGTGCACACGGGATTATTTTGGTTAGTTCACGGAGATCGTAGAGAATTTCAATGATGCCTTTACGTTCAGGGCATGGTTAAGCGTGGTGGATATGCCGCTGGTACTTCCTATATATAAGCGTCTTGACAATATCTGACAAAGTGTGACACCTAGTCACGGAACAGAGGCGTATGGTTGAAACATGACGGTGTTTCGCCATACTAACCGAAGTTTTGTGAAGAAAGTGCCATGTGGAGTTGGAACGTAGACCTATTATACTATTGTGGTTATTTTCGACACACTAAACTACATCGCAAGGCGTAACAATCTCAATCGCCACTCAAAGCGTGTAATCGCTAAGACTTTCTGTAAGTCAAACACGCTCGCCATCGCATTATCGCAGGAATCTATCTCGCAGTCTCAATCGCTTATAGTGTGTTCGCTCAATTGCTTATTACGTGCATCGCGCTATCGCACATCGTGGGAATCGCTCTATCGCTTGTGTATCGCTTTATCGCTTGTGTATTGCTGCATCGTGTATCGCTTAACGTTTATCGCCATCGCTATCGCTTACCGATATTTATGTTATCTATGTTATGTTAGCACACACGACCTCGCTTCACGAAACCAAATTGATAGGCTTGAAACATGGTGGATACGCCGCTGGTACTTCCTATATATAAGTGTTTAAGCCATATCAGCAGATTTTCATGGAAAAAGGCCATGTGGGGTCTAATGTTAGTTAAAAATTTGTGGTGTCGTTTAATCTAATCACATTGCATATTCCTATCGCTTGCAATGCATCGATCGCGCCCATCGCTCGACGGTTGTCGTTATCGCTCGTCGCTGTCACTCATCGCTTTTCGCTTATCGTCGTCGTCTTCGCTTCTTACGTTTGTTTTGTGCTATCAATTATCGCATACCGCTTACCGCTTATCGCACTTGCTCGTGTCGCTAAACTGAGTTCGAAAACGACTTCATCACTCAGTTCGCCTTTCAAGAGTTGGTCCGACCCTTTCTCGATTGGACCGAGTCATCGCAAATCTGTCTGTACTATGTCGACACGTATGACACTGCCTCACGAGACGGAAACCATCTGGTTAAAGCATGGTGGATACGCCGTTGGTACTTCCTATATATAAGTGTTTTAACCATATTGTTGAACTTTCGTAGAAAAGTGCCATGCGGGGCCGACCCTAAAATTTCTGGTATCATTAAAAAGGCTTTATTTACAAGAATTTTAAACTGATCTCTTCTTACAAATCTTTTTCTAAAAATTTGATCAAAACCTTTATACAAAACGAGATTATCTTGTAACGATGGTGTAACAATCGACTCAAGTTACTGCCACGTGACTAGAAGATTTCGTAAAACGAGTTTTTAAACACCCTACAACCTTTTAGTAACCTAATAAAACCCCACTCATAGCGCTGGCATGAACATCGAAACAGTTTGACGCCACCCTGAGGGAAGATTTTTGCATAAACAAGTTCATTCAAACCTTTTCGAATTAATCAAATTTTTGAGAATTCAAAACGCTTTTGGATCGCTTTTTGTGTGTTGCCATCTTATGTATACGAATCTCCTTACTCGCTGCCTTACCAGACATCGCAACACTCTCGCTCGTTGAATTTCGATCGATCACTCGCTTATTCTTGACGCTTTTATCGCTACTCCCACTCGCATCGATCCTCGCAACCCTTCTTGTGGATTAATTTCAGGATGAAATCTCCTAAAGCTGGGGAGACAGTAAGAACCCGCACGTTCGTGCGTTGTTACTACTCGTTATACTCGTTACGCCTAGCACCAGAGATTCGGATCATAATGTGCCTATATCGCATATATCGCTATATCGCAGTATTTTCGCATAATTTGGCGTACTTTATCGCTATCACATCCCATTGCACTTGCTAACAACCACGAAGATGTCAAGTGAGGACCAATTCTACCCTCCTTGATAGCCGTGATGTGTCGCAGTGCAACTCAATACTCAAAAACGCACTCGCAGGCACACGTAACTCGATTATCGCAGGATTTGAAATATGGATATGTATATACGACCCAACGTGACTAATTATAATAAATATATGAAAATGTGGATGAAGATGTGTAACCAAACTATCACAACGCTTACCGATCGACTGACCGCTTGATCAGATGGCCACCCGATCGAGGTGCCACTCGATCGGACCGCCGTCTGATCCGATTCACTGCACCTCCCTTCTCCTCCTCCTTGCCTATAAATACCCCAGTTGTCACATCAACAACAGTTGATGTGACTGCCCTCGCTCGACTAGACGCCTTCTCGCCATTTTCACTCGATTTCCCACGACTCTTGTAAGTTTTCACCCTGAATATTGTACTTCTATGATCTACACGCACTCCTTCATCTTTCTCTTCATCAAATCTCATTTTTTCATCGTTAAATCTTTGGATTTGAGCCGTTCTAAGGTGATGTCATCATGGAGTACTTAGGAACAATGAAGTGTGACCACATCTCATCAAGAATGTTAGTGCACTTGCGTCTATTGACTTCGTCTTGTATCATGTGTTGTAATAGGATAGGTTAGAATATCTGGTGCACGAGTTTTGAGAGTCGAAAGTTAGAAGTTATAGTACTGATTTCGCTTCAATGGACAATGTCCATAAAAGCGAAATCAGAATTAAGTGATTTCGCTTCAATGGACAATGTCCATAAAAGCGAAATCAGAATTAAGTGATTTCGCTTCAAGGGCAGGTACATTGAAGCGAAATCAACACTAGTATAAATAGGGGCATTGTTAGTTCATTTGATACGCGACTTCTGAAAGTGTAACGAAGTGCTGCCGGTTTTCTGTCAGGTTGTAAACATTGTTAAAAGCAATATAATTGACAGATCTTAAAGTATCAAGCTGTTTCAGTGTCTAGTTCTCTGATTCCGCCTTTGAACTGGACTTACAATTCTTCTGAACGACTCAATCGGGTCAAACAACGATCCAACAAGTGGTATCAGAGCTAGTGATGAAGAGTTTAGCTTGATTTTGATTGTATTCTGACTTCTACACCTTCTTTCATCTGTTCAGAAAGTTTTACCGGTCGGATTTCGCTCAAAATTTCACAGATTGTTTAAAATTGGATATAGATAAACCCTTGAAAGTTTCACATTGAAATTCGACCTAAAAATGGACCAAAATGGCTTCGGAGTTGATTCCGCTTTTATGGACAATTGGTGATTCCACTTTTATGTCATAGTTAATTCCGCTCCAAAGGTCATATTTAGATCTAATTTCGCTTCAAAGGATCATCTTAGATCTAATTTCGCTCCAAGGGACCATCTTAGATCTAATTTCGCTTCAAAGGACCATCTTAGACCTAATTTCGCTCCAAGGGACTATCTTAAAGTTGATTTCGCTTCAATGACAACCTGATTTCGTTTTAATGTACCATTAATACATGTGATTCCGCTCCAGTGTCAACATTGTGATTCCGCTCCAGTGTCAACATTGTGATTCCGCTCCAGTGTCAACATTGTGATTCCACTCCAGTGTCAACATCGTGATTTCGCTTATATAGACACATCAGATTTCGCTTTTAAGGACATCTATAATCCTGATTTCACTTCAATGGCATACATGTGATTTCGCTTATAGGGTTCAACCTGATTTCACTTCAGTGGACCAAAGTCTGATTTCACTCGAGTGTCAGTTGGATTGAAAGTGAACTTTGTCGTGTCGAGATTATTTCACGTCGATCGAGTGTCAGTCTGTTACAATTTATTTGTTATTAATTGTACTGATTGTATTTGTTTGATTGTCTGTCAGGTTTTCATAATGGCTGAGGAATTCTTCAACACGTTTTACAACGCGTTCGCAACCGAATCGTCTGAGGCTACAAATGTTACACCAAAAACCATTACGAAGGCGCTCAATGAAAACATCAAGCATGATAACTTCTACGGAACAAATTCAAAGCCTCCAACTTTGGATAGTATTGAGGATTATACTTGGTGGAAGGAATGGTTTATTAACTGTGCTAAAGCATATGCTCATGAAAGCTGGTTCTGCCTGGAGTATGGATATGAAAAACCAAAAGATGATAAAGGCGAAGATCTTGTATTCAAGAAGTTTACTAGAGAAGATAAAGCTGAATTTGGAGCTGAACAGAGAATGATAGCATTGATCCAGTCAGCAATCAGAAATGACATCTTTGCACTGCTAAATCATAATGGGTCATCTTAGTCTGTCTGGGAAGCTTTACGACTTAAAGCTGAAGGGGGTAAACAGATTAAAAAGAACAAAATCAGTTTTAATAAAGAAATAATTTGATCTGTTTGATAACATAAAAGGAGAGTCGGTGAGGCAAATGATTGAGAGATTCTGTCATCTTAAAATTGAGCTGAAGAGATTAGAGATAAATAAAACAAGAGAGGAATTGATAGACAAAGTGATTGAAGCGTTACCACGAGCTGATCAGTGGCAAACGTTTGTTTTTATTTTGAAAAATGATGCTTTGTATGATACAATTACTCTTGATGCTTTGTTTGAAAAGATTGAAAGTCATGATCTGGAACTACAAAAGCAAAACAAGATGACTGATTCTTCACATCAACAGAACGTTGGCTTGTATTACAAAGGCAATGTGCTTTCTGATAAAGGCGTTGGTTCACCAAAAACAGCATTTAGTGGTGAAAAGATGAAAGAACCAACAACAACGTCAACAAGTCATCATTCTGGATATCATTCATATTCAAAGACAAATTCTGATGATTCTGAAGAAATTCTGTGCAACATTGCTCTTAAACTGAAGAATTCTCCTGCAATGAGCATAAATGCAGCTAAGCAGCAAATGAGTTTCCTTGCATCTGTTCTGGAGTCATATGAAGGTCTAGTAGCTGGCAAAATTGGAAACTCCGAATTGACCAAAGAAGATTACGACCAGATTGATCCGGAAGAGATGGAGCTCATTGACATCCGTTGGTGTTTAGCTAGTTGTATTCGCAGAGCTCAGAGGTATATGGAGATTACCGGGAAACAATCTCTTGGAGGTGCGTCAACAAAGCTTGGATTCGACAAATCCAAAGTGACCTGCTTCAAATGCAAGCAAAAGGGTCATTTCAAAAGAGAATGCAGAAATTCTGAAGTTGCTGAAGGAAGTGAACGTCCTTTCAATGATGATTATTATCGAAAGGCGATTTACCATCGAAGCAGAGAAGAACCAAAGTTGATTGAAGATAAGCCGAGAGAAAAGTCAAGAGCATATGCAGTAATCTATCCTGATGAAGGATTTGACTGGAGCACAGTTTGTCCAGAAGAAGATCGTTTAGAGAATGTTCGTAAAACAGCTCAAGGGAGAGCTATGACAGAAGAAAGAAAGTTTGTTTTTGTTGCTGAGATTCAAGATGAAAACAAAGACAAAGACACTACTGAAATCCATGAAGAAAAAGTTGAGATCAAAGAGAAAACTCGAGAAGAGATCTTGAGTGAGAAGACCTACAGAGAAAGAAATGTGGTCTACAATAGAATGGATGACATGCAAGAGGAGTATGAGATGGCTGTTGGTAGCAAAAGATGGGATAAAAAGAGAGAATGCTACTATAACAGAGAAGGAGAACCGGTTGTTCCCAAGAAAGACATAATCTTTGATGATGTTCTTCTTGCAGTCCCATTGAGAGCTGAATATTATAGAAGAGTATTGAAAGATGACACATACGCTAAGACATATGAAAAGGAGATTAGATATGCCATGTTATCATGTCTAAGAAAAAGGGACGAAGAGAGAATGAAGAAGAATGTTGAAGAAATGGTGAACAATTTGAAGAAAACTGCTGAAGAGGTTAAAGAGGAAGCTGTGACTGAAGAACAGCAGATTGAAGAAGAGGTGAAGAAAGAAGAAAAAGAGGAAAAGAATGAGAATGAGGAAGCTGATAATGTTGGTGATGATATCGGTGTTGAAGAAAAGCAGAATGTTGCTGAGCAGACAGAGGTTGCTGAAAACACCGAAGTGCCAATCACTGAGGTAAATTCTGATTCTGATAACTTGAAACTGATTGAACAGTGCAAGAAATGCATGGAACCGTGCAGAGCTTGTATTGAAAAAGATGAGCAATTCAGAACAAGAGATGTTGAATTCACAAAAATAGAAAACATTTTCAAAGAAAAATGTAAAGAGATGTTAGAAAAAGAAAAAGTTTTTAAAGAAAATGATGAAAAACTTTCAGAAAAATGTAACAAATTAGAGAAAGAAAATGAAATTTTGAAAGAAAATGTTTTGAAAATGACAAATGAATGTGAACAAAAGGAAATTGCTTGTCAAGAAATGAAAAAGGAATATGACTCAATGAAATTATCATATCACATTACGAAAGAGTCATATGATAAAATAAAAGATGAAATGAAATATGCTCAATCAAGAATGAATTGTATGTCTGAAACAACCAAAGAACTTAAACGAATGTATGCTATAAAACAAGATGTTGTTAATTCCTATATTGAGGATGTTGCTAAGTTGAAGCGACAGATTGCTGATTTAGAACAGGATAACAACAAGTTAAAGAGTTATCACGTGTCGTCATATGTGCTTGAACGAATTTTCAATATAAAACCGGGTGATGGTGAGTCTGAGCAGAACAAGAAAGGCATTGGCTCAGAGTTTCATCAAGTTCCACCACCGGGAAAATTTGCATTTTATGATGAGGAAAAGGTCGAAAAAGCTTTCAACATGGTAGACCAATTGCCAGACAACATTGACATAACCTATTCCAAATCTGATGATTCTCATGATTCAGAGGTGGTAGGTAAAGTCGTTGAAAGTGTGTTGAAAGAAGAGTCAGTTGTTACAGGTAAATCTGAATCACAGGATGAAGATGAAGGAAATCTTCATGATGGTTATCTGAAAAACACAAAATCCGAGGAAAATTTGAATGATGATTCAAAAGGATTGGTTTATACCATGATTGGATCGGACAAATTGTTCTTAGATGTTGTATTCCCGATTCAGAATGTGATTTCAGAAAAAGTCGACAAAGTTTTCAAAATGGTTGAGATTGAGAAGTCTGAGATTTCAAAGTTTGTCGGTAAGAGTCATAGAGGTTCGTATACCAAACCTGGTTTCAAAAAGAAGAACATGAAGGCTGGGTTGGGTTATAAGAAGAAACAACATTGGAACAAAAATGAGACGCCGAATTTTCAAGCAAAACTGAGTTTTGTACAAGGAGGCAGTTTAGAAAAAGAAAAAGAACTCAAAATGAGACAGTCTAATGATGAGTTCTTTGCTAAAAAGAAAAAGCAACAACCACAGGTCAAAGATGTGTCCATGAGAACATGTTTCAAATGTGATCAAAAAGGACATCTTGCACGCAAGTGTCCTAATCTAAAACCTATAGATGTTGACAAAAAGAAGTTTGATGCTGAGAAACAAAAATCTGAGAATGTGAGACAAAGGTCAACCAAATTTGATTCGAAACAAACTTGGAGGTTCAATACAAATAAGTTTGCTTCAAATCAAAATTGGAAATCAAACCAGAATAGGTTCGATTCAAGACAGACCTGGAATTCTCACACACCCAGATTCAGAACAACACAGAGTTGGAAAACCACAGTTGATATGACAAAACCTCAAGAGTTTTGGAAACCAAAAATTGTTGTTCAAAATCAAAGTGTTCAAAAAGATTCACATTTTTACAAACGAGGAACACCAAAAGGTCAAACATGGAGTGTTAAGAAACATGTTGAATTGGTTAACGATGAGAAGGTTGAAGTTAAAATTGAGAAAGTTTTTGTGAAAAATGACAAAGAATTTCCAGCATTGAATGAAAATTATTGTGTTGAAATGCCTAAGGTTCAACAGGCCTGGGCTAAATTGTTCAAGTAATCAAGTAGTCTGAATGTGCAGGTGCTCAACAAATCTGAAGATTGTAAGAATGGAACTTGGAGCAGCCTGGCACAACAACAAGGAGAGGAGGCTGCTGGATCCTGTGTTGGTTGAAACAGGAAGTTTATATGTTTTCTGTAAATAAATAAACAATATTTTCAAAAACCCTAAAAATTGAAAAATTTGTAAAATAAAAAATATGTTTGTTTTTAATTTTTGTCAAATATTAAAAAAAATACAAAAATATGTGTTGATTGAATATGCCGAAACTCTCACGGCTGAACAAACATGATTACTTTCATCAGATTGAAAAACGGTTTTCAAACTGTTAAGATCAATGGACTGTAAATCATGAGGGTATGTATATTTTCTGCAAATCAGTACACTTTTAGCAGAAAATGGATGGCGAGACAAAGCTATCAGTATTGGTTGTCAAATTTTCTTTATATGATTTTGCATTTTAGGGGGAGTAATATTGTTAGAAAATACAAAAACATTTGAAAATTTGAAAAAGTCAAAAACATGATAAAATTCAAAAATTGAGTTTTTGCGTAAAAAGAGGAAATGATAGTACATCAGTAGACAGTTACAGTACGCTAAAGAATTGGAAAGTTTAAATGTGTTAAACGATCTCACTGCGGATGTGCCGGTAGGTTTTTATACATTTAGTAAGCTTTTTCGGGATATAAACCTAAATTCAAACTTGCTTATTTTGTGGGGAACACTACTTGGATATATAGGTAACCCCTGAAATCTCGTTTGAAAGGTCTCATAATCTGATATACTAGGTCTTTATTCTCAATGATGTCTGGGGTATTATTCCGGGACTTCTGCTGAACGGTAGTTCTGACCTAGTCCTTGGATAATACTTTCTGCAATGCTTGAAACATAGCATTAAACCCTCAGCATGCTGATGAAACAATAAAATTGATAGTCGCTGCTGTTGTAAGCAAAAAGATCCTCTAAAGGGGACATACCATAAAGTCGAAGCTGATATCTCTCTGCGTATACGGAAGTATCGACCTGAGATCCCTCGGCCCTCGCATACCTAATTTATATACAGATATCATTGTAGTATACTCACCTGTAAGACTGATTATTGGGATTCTGGATACGGGAGTATATTCAAGAGGTGGGACACATGAATAGGTTTAAGTTCTTAATACACCTAATTCGTATCCTGAATCAGTTGAGGTTTGTATGAAAATTTAAGTGGATCAGTATATCGACAATCTAAGTGAATTGTTTAATGTGTAATGTGTTTTTAAGCTCAACGGTACTTGTGACTTGTCAAAAACTGATATGATTCTCTGACGCATACTCAAACAAAAATATTGTCTGTAAATATGTTTGTACATATTTCTTTATTGCTTTATATTTTCAGAAAATACAAAAAGATTTTGATTCTGCTTTATTTTCGACAACCGATATCTGAATTGCTGAGTTTCAAAATCTAAGTAAGCTGATTGTGTTTCTGAAAATAAAACAAGTTCATTAATTTGAAACTTGAATTAAAATCAAAAATTTCAAAAACGGTTTGTGATATCTCCAAGGTCATTAACTTGAACTTGGATGATAAACTGTGAGGGAATTGGATTCTTTAACATTGCCAAATCTGTAAAGTTTGTTGATAGGGGGAGTGAATTAGAGAATTTGATTGATAATACGAAAACATTGTATTTATAGATGTTTGAGTGTTACAGATAGTCCAGATTACGATCCCGAGAGCAGAGTCTAAGGGGGAGTCTGAAGACAAGCTTGAAGCAAAGAGAAGCTTGTAGATGGAAAGCTAGGTGTCGATCCCAAAGCACGGAAGCTTGATGAAAGGGGGAGCCTGAAGCTGATAGAAGAATAGAAAGATTGATGGATGCTTACATTGTTACAACTTGAAAGAAAAGACAGAATGATCAAGACTGAAGATGTGTCTTAACAGATAATAGTCACTGAGGACTTCGTCAATATCCGAGGGGGAGTCTGTTAGTGCACTTGCGTCTATTGACTTCGTCTTGTATCATGTGTTGTAATAGGATAGGTTAGAATATCTGGTGCACGAGTTTGAGAGTCGAAAGTTAGAAGTTATAGTGCTGATTTCGCTTCAATGGACAATGTCCATAAAAGCGAAATCAGAATTAAGTGATTTCGCTTCAATGGACAATGTCCATAAAAGCGAAATCAGAATTAAGTGATTTCGCTTCAAGGGCAGGTACATTGAAGCGAAATCAACACTAGTATAAATAGGGGCATTGTTAGTTCATTTGTTACGCGACTTCTGAAAGTGTAACGAAGTGCTGCCGGTTTTCTGTCAGGTTGTAAACATTGTTAAAAGCAATATAATTGACAGATCTTAAAGTATCAAGCTGTTTCAGTGTCTAGTTCTCTGATTCCGCCTTTGAACTGGACTTACAACTCTTCTGAACGACTCAATCGGGTCAAACAACGATCCAACAAAGAACAGTCCAGATCTGATAGATTCCACGGTGTATAAACATGAATCTCACCTAAATCTAAGCTGAATCTAAGTTTTCTAAGCTTTTCTTCAAACTTTCTTAACTTTTCACTCAAAACCGGTAGCAACAGAGCTCGTACAGACCTTCTACTTTGTCTCTAGTGAAGTGTCGGTTTGAGAACTGGTTCCTATCAACGAGATGACCGGCTTATCGTGTTGAACACGAACAACCATCGAGAACAGTTAACTGATCGGACGGGGTGACTCCTATCCGATCCAATGACTTGGACTCGGTGGAGTTTCCATTGTTTAGCTCGTAGTCATACCGTCTCGATCAAATCGAAGAAACTTAACAAAATAAACAAGTTGTGAAATGATCAGGCTACGGGACGGATTGTCGTCCGATCGGATTACCATCCGATCGGACTGCCACCCGATCGACCCGCTATCCGATCGGATTGCACTTGGTATCAAGACTTAAACAATTTTCAAACATTCAAAGATCTGAACGACGAACGGATTGCCGTCTGATCGGACTGCCGTCCGATCGAATGACCATCCGATCAGCTGACTTTGGATCCACAACACTCAGTTCCAAATCTTCATTGCACATCAGTTCGAACGGATTGTCACCCGATCGGACTACCACCCGTCCGAGTGACCAGTCTGCTGTGAGCTTACCATCAACCAAAGTGTCTTGCCAATCGGATCACCGTCCTATCGAACAGCCACCCGATTGAGTTGCCACCCGATCGGCCGGCCGTTCAATCGACCGACCTGAAAGGTAGAGATACTTCTCTGTTTTCAATATGCTACAACGAGAACTTCAGAAGACAAGCCATCATACACAAACACACCTTCACCAAGCAAGGTGACAATCCAATTGACTGGCCATCCGACCGGATGACCATCCGAATGGATTGCCACCCGAACGACTGGCCATCCGATCGGATTACCATCCGACTCTTGGTTCACCGCCACCGTTTAACGCACTATCCAACGCTTACGCTATCACTCTAAACTCAGGATAATCTCAGACGCGCTCCCTTCAATCCAACCGAGTTGTATTTGCTTGCCGAACACCGACTGTGAATATACTCGAACCTTTTTTATTCACATTTTGGGTGTAACATACGTTCCTATCAAATCAAAATTAATAAATGAATTATTCAATCAAACTGTTTATCACTTGCGAATAACTGGTATGCATATTTACACGTGATGCTAGTTACATATGTGTTAGGACTTATACTCGCGAGGTCCCGCCTTAACTAGTATAGTACTATAGCACCCGACGGGGTCTAGTTAGGATGAATAGCAATCGCAATCGCAGCTCGAGTGATTTAGCTGGTAGTATCAGTCTTATATGTATGTATGTTGAGGTATCTCGTTTATGTATTTGGTGATTCGCAGCACTTTTAACTATTTTACGCTACTCTATCAAAACTTGTATACTCGCCAATACTTTTGTATTGACGTTGTTTTAACGTATGTTGCAGGTTTAGTCGCAGTCTACATCAAATCAAGCTAGGAAGTCTAGAAACACACCTAAAATCTAGGTTGTCGGATTTGTATTGTTTGAGAGAACATGAAGATTCATGGCAGCTTATGTGATTATACTTGTTTATTAATATGGGATAATGAACGCATTAAATATTGTCGCAATTTAGTTGTTATGGATTCTCTTGAGCAATCTGATTCGCCTAGTGCCGCGCCCCGATGATTCCGCCATCGGTTGGGGTGTGACACCAGAGAACTTCGAGTGGTCAATAGACGAGGAAAAATGCTCGTTTGAGGATAGTGAGTGGCTCGCAATAAATAACAGAGTTGATATCGATGAGGCCAAGATCCAATGTGGTGGTTAGAATGTTCGCGTATTTTATAGTACGTAGAATATGAAGTAAATCGATAATCAGGCACGAATAATGTATCCATCGATGCTTGATAGTACAATAAAATCCAGTGGTTTGTTTTGATTTTGGTTTTGTGTTACTATCAAGGATTTTGCTTCTATTGTTTGTTGGTTATGCTTGTCAAGGGTATATATTCTACACCCTTTCCATAAATAAAATAACTTGCAAATGAAAATTTAAAGGAAAATCATATTTCGATGCACTATTTTAGTTTTTTGTACATGCATATTCATTCTTCAAATTTGTTTAATGCCAAACTCAGGTTCAAGTCACTCTCAGAAAAACATCATGCTGCAC
Organism: Helianthus tuberosus; assembly: GCA_030545235.1. Classification (NCBI taxonomy): domain Eukaryota; kingdom Viridiplantae; phylum Streptophyta; class Magnoliopsida; order Asterales; family Asteraceae; genus Helianthus; species Helianthus tuberosus. The sequence continues at coordinate 39,294,459 of CM060385.1, forward strand.
AGTGGAAGGCCTTAACTTGGACTCGGTGGTGCTAATATGGGCAACTCTATAATTTACTAACATTTTTTCCTTGATGGTAAATTGGCCTTTGAATTTAATTAATGGCAATTGGATAGTTATATTTATGATATCATTATAATTATGTTATATTTAGGTTGGATGTTTTAGTAGTGTGGATTGGGTCCTTGTGAAAGTATGTGGCAGTAGATGAAAAATAGAAGAAACTTATCATCCGGTCGCTAGAGTAGTCAAACAAGAAGCTCCCGACATCCATTGGGATGACGAATGGTGGCCAAACAATGTAGATGAAATAATTGAGATGTGTGAGACAATGACTAAAATTTATCTTTATCACAATGCAGGTAGTTAACATGTGGATGTTTATTTTTAAATGGTTATGTTTATGACTTATGTTTTCTTATTCATGTGTTTTGTTTTATTACATTGCATCAATGTTTATGACTTTTTGCTTAATTGAGTTAGAGTTGTAATGCTTGCGGCATAAATAGACCACATCATAATGCTATAAATAAGAAAACTAGCAAAAGTATTAAATAGTATCTTACGAGCGGATTGATAATCTAACAGAAAACAAGTGTCGCATTGTACATTAGCGTCACCGCTGCATCACGCGGGTTTACTACTAGTAAATTTAGAAGTATGCGCGTGTGAGTTAGCATAATTTTCTTTTACAAAATATGAATATATAAGATTGGATTAAAAATTGTTATGTGAGTCGACAAGCCCAGTACTTATCTAATTGTTAAAAACGTTAAAGATGAGGAATAAGTTGGGTTAAATTGTTTACGCTCTTAACGTTTGTAACTAGTAAATTGCGCCGCATGTTGCCGCAACATTTGATAAAAAATTTACGTCAAAACGGAGAACTGAAAATGTACATAAAAATATGTACAAAAACGTGTTATATATGACCCGACTCATTTCCGAAAAAAATTATGTTGAAACGTAAATCAACTTGAATTTATATCCACGTGTACATAAAAATAAACACTTAAACGTCAGTTGTGAAGTCTATAGAAATTTAAAGGGTTATAAGGGTAATTACTAAAATTTACATGGTAATAATATTCAAAAATACAAATAGACAAAAAATAAAAAGAATAAAAAGTCAATTTACAAAAGTCGTTAATTATATTATATATAATCATCAAATTAGGTTTAACACTTAAACACACAATAGAGTAGAGTGAGAAGAAAACAGAAAATGAAAAGTAATATATATATATATATATATATATATATATATATATATGATTAGGTTCAAGAGTAAACACTAGTGTAGCTTGCGAACTGAGTGAACTAATTCTGGTCATACACGTGTGTAGATCAATGGCCAGGATTTGATGTTGAAATACACTTGTGTATTTTACGCTTTGATGATGAGATCCTGACCATACACATGTGTAGATCAATGGCTGGGATTTGTTCACTCAGTTTGCAAATACACTAGTGTTCACTCTAAATATATATATATATATATATAGAGGCCGGTTAACGTACAATACCACTTATCCTACATTATGTACGCGATGCCCACAGCCGTACGATCTTCAATCCATCAAATGCGGGCAAACATTGATAACCACCGTAAATTCAAACAGCCATCACCATTATTCATCGTCGCCTTTTTCCTTCACTACCGCCGGACTTGAAAAAGATCAGCAAGCAACAATACGGCGACGTTAACCTCCCTCCGGTCACCTGCAACCTTTGTTCTTCGTTTCCGGTTCAATCATCTTATTCGAACTCCGACCCTAAAACCTGCAACTCATCTTCATCAGTTCATCATCATCTTCAACCTTTCGTCGCCGGTCACTGTTTAATCATCTTCACCGTTGAACACCTTCATTCTCTCCGATCATCAACCACCTTCAACCACCGTACCTCCTACGACCACCATCCAGAAAACTCCATCACAAACAAGATCCACTGCTTCGAATAATCATCATCTTTCTGTTTCTCTCTCTTGTTCTCAAAGACAGTGCCATGTCCACACCACATGCGAATTTGATCAACACCACATGCGAAGTAGTGCCATGTCCACATGCTAGTGCCATGCACATGCGAATTAGTGCCATGTCCACATGCGAAATTTGTATGTCTATAATTATATTTTTTTCCACATGCGAAATTTGTTTTTGTCCACATGCGAAATTTGTATGTCTCTAATTATATTTTTGTCCACATGCGAAATTTTATATGTCTCTAATTAATCCACATGCGAATTAATGAAATAGCATGTGTTAATTTTGATGAAATAGCATGTTTTTTTGTAACAATTTCGCATGTGGTACAAAAAACAACATGCGAATTCAATGCGGGAAGATGATCGGGCGGCTGAGATTGTAGCGTACGTAATGTACGATAAGGAGATTTGTACAGTACTCTTTACCTATATATATATATATATATATAGGGAAATGTTAACATACAAAAGCCCTTATCATACTTCATGTACGCGACAATGGTAACCGTCAGATGAGGGCTATAATCACGCATGGAGGTGATAATCACGCATGGGGAGTATAATCACGCACGTTATGATGGTGAAAAAAATAATTACGCACGTTATGTATTTGGTCGCGTAGGTTAATGTAGCTTAAGCCGTAATGTACATTATACTTTCTCTCTCTCTATATATATAAGGGAAGGTTCATTGGGGAACACTAAAAAAGTGGGGAACAGCGGGGAACCGACTCAAACGAACTCCGATTGGACTCATTTCAGCGGCGTTGGAACCGGCTCGTCGAACCCTAACTAAGATCTCTTAACCCTAAACCCTAAATCCTAACTCCTAAACTCTAAACCCTAAAGCTAAAAAATAAGGCTAAAACCTAAGCTAAACCGTAAAATTTAAACTATAAACCCTAAAAGCTAAACCCAAAAAGCTAAACCTAAAGCTAAATCCTAAAGGTAAACCCTAAAGCTAAACCCTAAACCCTAAAGCTAAACACTAAACCCTAAAGCTAAACCCTAAAAGTCAAACCCTAATATATTTAGGGTTTAGAGGTTATGATTTAGGGTTTAGGGTTAAGAGATCCTAGTTAGGGTTCGACGATACGGTTCTAACACCGCTGGAATGAGTCCAATCCTAGTTAAATTCAGACTTTTTTAACAAAGACAATTTTTTTTGCGCGCCGTTTTTGGGCATCGTTTTTTAATGGGTCGTTTTTTCACGCCGTTTTTTACGCTCGACTTTTTCAAGCGTCGTTTTTTTAACGCACCGTTTTTTATGTCCCGTTTTAACACGGAGTTTTTTACGTCCCGTTTTTTTTTTTCACGGCGTTATTATGCGCCACATTCACGCCCCTTGTTTAGGCGTCGTTTTATCACACGTTTTTTACGTTTTACAACTTACGTAGAAAAAGGTTTACGTTTTATGTTTTACGTTTTACATTAAAAAGTTTACGTTTTACGTTAAACTTTTTACACTTTTTACGTTTTACGTTAAACTTTTTACGTTTTACGTTAAACTTTTTACGTATTACGTTAAACTTTTTACTTTTTACGTTTTACATAAAAAAAATTACGTTTTACGAAAAACATTTTACGTTTTACGAAAAACTTTTTACGTTTTACGTTTTTACGTAAAACTTTTTACGTTTTACTTTAAAAATTTTTACGTTTTACGTTTTACGTGAAAACTTTTTACGTTTTACATAAAACTTTTTACGTTTTACGTTTTACGTTTTTCCGCCCGCCTTTTCACGCCTCGTTTTTTGAGGCGCCGTTTTTTACGCTCGGTCTTTTCACGCGTCGTTTTTTCAACGCGTCGTTTTTACGTTAACGTTATTTACATTTTACGCGCCGGTTTTTTACGTTAACGTTTTACGTTTTTTCGATAAAAAAGTTTACGTTTTTACGTTTTACGTTAAAAAGTTTACGGTTTAACATTTTTTTTACAAAAACTTTTTTACGCAACACGAACATACCCAGAAAACGCAAACTCGGTAGGTGTCTCAGATAGATTGTTATCATCATCGACTAGGGAAAAAAATATAAAATGCCAACAACATCAAAACAAAGCGTATCTTGAAAAAAAACGGGGTTTGGCTCAGATTTTCCGATAATAAAAAAGGCTGCAAAATGGGGTTGTAGGTTCAAAAAACCTACCCTCCGCCGTCCTTGCCGTGTCATCGTCATCAAAATCAACGTTTTTTTTTTTGCATCATCGCCCCCCAAATCCAAACCGATCAAAACCCACATAATCAAAGAATACAAATGCATCATTCAAGCAACCTGTATCCGTTCAAAAAACATTCAAACAAGTGCAGTTATCACAAACAGATCAAGAATTCAAATCAACAGAATCAAGAATTCAAATCAACCCCCCAACCAGTGTTGTAAAAGTCGCTAGGCGGTCTCTAGTCGGCCGACTGGGGAGTTGGGAGTAATCGGAGTACTCGGAGTACGCGGACATGGTAATTATAAAGAAAATTAATTGTTATATATTATACATATGTTAAAATAAGCATAATTCATGTCAACTGAGTATAATTTAAAATGAAACATGTTTAAAGTTCAAATATTCTCAATACAAGTCCGAGTAGTCCGAGTACAAGGCCGAGTAGTCCGAGTACAAGGCCGAGTAGGCCGATTTTGACCGATTTTGACTAATTAAAAGTCAACAAACCACGTTGACCGCCTAGACCGACTAGGCCGACTCTTTCCGACTACGTCCGACTAGGCGCTGAGTTTGACCGAGGCCGACTAATTGAGTCCGCCTAGGAGGAAGTCGCCTCGGAGGGGTTCCAAGGACCGAGTACTCGCTGAGTACTCGGCCTTGGAATCCGACTTTTACAACACTGCCCCCAACAAATCAACCCCAATCTCCCTTCACTCGAAACCCCCAAATCACAAAAACGACCAAAAAACCCCGACCGCCAAAAAAAACCCCACCGCCACCGCCACCACCAACACCCGTCGCCCACCTCTGCAAACGTTCAGCACCACCAACAACCGTCGCCCACCTTCATCACAAAAAAGCACCAGCAAAACCCCCCCCAAACAATCAAAAGCATAAGCAAAAAAGCACCAGAAAAACCAACCAAAAACAAACATTAAAAAGCATCAGCAAAAAACCCCCCAATATCAACAACATAAATCAATCACAGGTGGGTGTAAGTGACCTGAATAGGTGGCGGCGGAAGGAGTGGAGGTCACAGGTGGCGGCGGAAGGGGTGACGGTGGAGGTCGCCGTGCACCACCATGGCGGCGGAAGAGGTGACGGTGGAGGTCATCGTGCACCACCATGGCGGCCACACATAAACTTATACCCATTCTTCACGGATTCAGTTTCTATATCTATAATACACCGATAAATTGATGCTAGAATGAATCCTCACCCTTTGATTCCATTCTACACAGTGATTTGAAGCCAAAAGAACAATCAGATCTAGGTTAGAGAAGGGATGACGACCACAGGAAGAGGTAAAGAACGATTCTCTCACACCTAAAGTGTGTGTAGCAAAAAATGGAGGTGAAGGAGATAAGTTATTTCATTTTGAGATCCAGATGAGAGGATTTCAAAAATTGCTCAAAAGAAACGAGAGAGATGAGATTTAAATGAGAGAGGAGGGAGGAGAGAGGAAAGAGGAGAGAGGTAATTAAAAATTCAGTGATTTAAATGAAGAGAGATGAGGGATTTGACATTTGGGGTAAATGACCAAAATACCCTTTGGGTTGTCATATTCTGATTGGTTGAGAGTGGTTCTCTCGGTTCTTACAATTGGAGGTGGTTTTCATTTTAGCGGCTCCCTATATATAGAGTTAATTGCCAAAATCGTCCCTGAGGTTTGGGCACTTTTGCCATTTTCGTCCAAAATGATACTTTTGTACGAAATTGCCCCCAACGTTTGTAACTTTTTGCCATTTTCATCCAAACCACTAACTTAGTTTATTTTTCTGTTAAGTTGAGAATATTTGGATGAAACTGGCAAATATAAAACCATAGGGACAATTTTGGCAATTACTCAAACCCTTTTTAATTTCTTTTATTTAATTATTTTTGTTACATATATAATAAAAAAAGAATATACATGGAGTTTTTAGAAAAAAAATAAGAGTTTTGTCACATAATTTTTATAAATTTTCATCCAAATCACTAACTTAGTTTATTTTTTCTTTTAAGGTGAAGGATGTTTTAAATTTTATAAGTTAAGACAGAAATTAATTTACAGCTTTTTTATATAAATCAATTTTATAAAGAGAAAACGTCATTGACGTGCAACACATAACAATCGATTTCAACTTTTAGTATTTATCAGTTGTAGAGATAGAAAAAAATTGTAAAACGTTACATATTTTTTAAATGTGTTGAGTACCTAGGAAATATGTTCGCAGAAATAAAATATTTATTTAGTTAAGATTATGAGGGTAACTAACTAATACTTATTCTGAGTGGCTTGAGTAAAGAAACTTTTGGTTCAAAGCATTATAATTACAATTTGGTGGGTAATTTTAAGGTATGGTAACGATACGTTGTTTGATAGGGGGGCACTGTCTTCTGTTTTTCCTTATGAGCGAATTTAAAAGAGTAGAAGATGAATTACAAACTTGGTACATATGATAAGATTTTTTTATTTGACCTTTTTCAATAAGGTCACCAGCATTTTAGTTTTATAAAATTTAGAGGTTTAAGTAGATTTTATTTTTATAAAACTGATCTATATAAAAAATTAGAAATTAATTTCTATCTTAGTTTATAAACATCTTTCGCCTTAATAGAAAAATTAATTTAGTTAGTGGTTGGATGAAAATTTATAAAAATTATGTGACAAAGCTTTTATTAATTTCATATAAAAATTGCATGTATATTCTTTTTTATTATATATGTAACAAAATTAATTAAATAAAAGAAATTTAAAAGAGTTTGAGCAAATTGCTAAAATCGTCCCAATGGTTTTATATTTGCCAGTTTCATCCAAATATCCTCAACTTAACAGAAAAAATAAACTAAGTTAATGGTTTGGATGAAAATGGCAAAGAGTTACAAACGTTGGGGGCAATTTTGTACAAAAGTGTCATTTTGGACGAAAATGGCAAACCTGCCCAAACCTCAGGGACGATTTTGGCAATTAACTCCTATATATATATATATATATATATATATATATATATATTTGAAAACCACCCTATGCATGAAGTACAACATCTTTATGCATTGAAATGTTGCTTATTTATAGTAGATAAATTGTCTTTTGACAATTTAAATTTGGGGAATTAACAAACAATCCTAATATTTTTAAGAAATATTTGGTATTGTATGTTTGATTCTGAGCTTTATTCTAGCAAAAGACTGTATGACCACCTAATTGCTTAAAAAACTTGTTAATTAGAAATTTGAATTGATCAAGCAAAAGAGTGTTTGACTGTCTAATTGGTTTAGAAATCTGTGTTGCATGTATGTTCGTATTGGAAGAATCAATAACATATGTGTTGACTCGGAAAGCAAATAGTTTTGACTTTTGATAGTTTGTAACATCATTGATCTTGTTAGTAATTTATCTATATTACTATTAAAGTTAGATTTATTTTTGGGTAATTGATATGGATACTATTATTGTAGTCATATTCATTTTTTGGCGAGTCTTTCTATAATACCGGTATCGTAACGGATCGGACTCCTGGGGACCCGACATATCACTTCTCGGCTCCGATTATGCACTGGCATCTATTGTTCAGCATGCCGTGGCCAATGGCCCTGTGGAAGGCAAACCTGATTCGGTGCTGGCTCAGACTTTGAAGAGGATAAAGGATGGTAGTAAAAAATGGAGAAAGCAGGTTTCGGTTTCTGAAAATAAGGAGGTTCTCGAGATGAATAAGGCAATTGTCGACATTGAAAGAAAAGTGGAGCTGGGACCTTGTCACACCCCGATTTCCACGTGTCACCGGTGGGCCCGGTGGGGGAGTATCGTGACGTGGTTGGCAACATAATAGTCAAACAACACAATATCAATATGCACAGCGGAAGCAAATTTAAAAATATGATACAACCGAATTTATTATTGTAATATCAAAGTCAAATATCCGGAAGTTTATCCACAGAAGGATCGAAATAAAAATAGTATTTATGGTTCAACAGACTTCAGGCATCTTAAGCTTGCGAGACTTCTAATGATGCTAAGGAGAAACCCCAGCCAATTTCGCTTAGTACCTGCATTTAATCTTTTTGGGAAAATACGTCAGTTTACACTGGTAAATACATTCAACTGACTCATTTTAAAAATGATTGAAAATTGGTTTGGATGCACGTGGCATAAACATTTTATAATTGGATTAAAATGCACAGTGGCAAAATTAATCTTGTATAACTTGGGCAATTATTTAGCCATATAATCTTGCGAACGAATTACATGTTACTTATGCGTTCAGTAGCCCGGATCTTGTCCGGGTTAAAGATCAATAGACACACCACATTTATTCTTTTGTGCGCTGACAGGTGTACGCCTACACCCCGCGCTTAAGTCGTGGCCATTACTTCGAATGATGCCATGGATATCCGGGACATGGTCATTAACCCCCCAAAGGCTGTAAAGTAAACAAGACTGTTTAAACGAGCCGATCAAATTATTCAATTAACCACCTAAGCGATGGAAGATTTGATGCCCGACCAAGCGGTATTTTATATACCGTAACCCAAGCCCGTATAGGGAAATTAAGTTAAAAGTATTTACCTGAGCAAGTATTAATCACAATAAGAAAAATGCACGTAGCTTTTACTGGTTCTCCTAATCTGGAACGAAGGTTTAATATAACCTATTAGAATCCTAACGGGTCTTTAATTAAGCTTAAGCTTAGACCGGCTAGTTTCAAAGATACGGTACGTACGCACGATTAAGCGAAGACCGGATAGAATGTAATTTAGACCCGACAAGTTTGAAGACTTGTTTAATATGGGTTTATTATTCACATTCTGGATTTTGAGATAAAACCGTTAAGGTTTGACCCGTTTCGGCTAATTTATGTAAACTTGTTACATAAACTGAACCGAACGCGTAATAAGCGTAACGGGTATCCGCAAGAGCCATATACAGGTTTCCTAAGTTAATTATGCTTCAAATATGTTGTGACATCAGTAAGATGTCTTTCATTATGCCCGAAACGTGTTTAAACACAAACTAGGCCCCGTAGGGGTAGTTTGGTCATTTAAAAGTTTATAAAAGAGTTTAAGTAACAATCTGAGTTACAGGTCTGATGTAATAAGCAAATATACTCAATTTGCTAAGTTAAATCAGTAGGATAAATCATGTATGTGAACTTTATCATTTTTAACCAAACTATGCCCCGTAGGGGTATTTTGGTAATTTCACATAAGCCGAAAAGCTCAAAACTGAAGTCTGAGTTTATCAACCTTAGCTTACTGTTAAAATATCTCAATTTTCCTAAAATATCAGTAGGTATCAACCCGGGTATGTTCAATATAATTTTAATACATACTATGCGTTGAAAACGCTTAATAAGGCGATTAAAGGCCGTTTCCGGGTTCGATACTCAAATCTGATATTTTTATATTTCCAGAAGGCTTAAAATAATTTATTTATCATATGTGATCAGTAGCAAAAGGTTTGGAGTCGTTTTGATAGGTAAAACTCATTTTATGGCCCGTAAGGGCAAAACCGACAATTACCGGATTAAGCCTACGACTACTAGTTATGCTCAGCTTAAAATTAATTAAAAATCTTTAAAAATCCCAAAATAATATATTACATCAGTGGGTATTAAGTTTGATACCAAAAAGTAGGCTTAACTAGGCTATACGCTAATTACGTCGTTTTATTAACAAAAAGCTTTAAATTTGCGATAATGAGCATAACTCTTAATCTACTAGTCAAACTGAAGTCAAACTTTGCATACAAGTTTATATATCCAAATATAAGGTTTCTACTCTTTTACTTTTCCAAAAATCACGTTTTAAGGTAATAAGGGCATAACGGTCAACATATGAGCAATTAACGGAAACATGCATATTAATTGGATAACTAATGAACCGAGGTACATAATCACAGAGAGTTATTCTAACATGTAACCTGGTCCAATTAAAGCTCTGAGGCATTTCTAAAACATGCCCAAACGGGTCAGAACTGAAAGTCAAAGTGAAAGTCAAACTATGTGACTTTCGGTTCCGAACTGGGTCTAAACAGGAAATTGTCGGGTTGAACATGTCTAGACATGTTCTTACACTTATTACCAAGTTATAACAATGATCCAACAGGTTGTATATGATCTACAATGTTAATTATGCATAAATAGCATTTTAGGCTTCCTGTTGACTTTTTAAATATAAGTTTGACCCGACTTTTGACCTGGTTAGAGTGGTGATCAGGGGAAACCCTTTTGAGGTTTTATTACCCACATAAATACCAACCTATAACTACTTTTGATTCGAGATATGCCTGAGCCATTTATCATTAATCTCGAAGTCAAACCGTAATTACGACGGTTTTACTTTTAGCTAAATAACTAAGCTAAAATTAATTAAAGAAGGATTAGAACACTTACTGAAGTCCTAAGCCTGATTAGAGAACACTTGAGAAGAAGTTTGAGCTCCAGAAGTGATCAGATTTCTTGAATGAAGGTGTGAAGACTTGTTGCAAGTTCATGGGCTTTATATAGCATTTTTCTCACCACAAATCCTTGATACATGTGCCTACAACCCACCACAACTGATCAACACTTGTTTCTAGAGCTTAGGGGGTGCTTTAGGGGCCAAGAGATGTGAAAAATCGGGTAAAGGTCGCGCACAAAGGCAATGGCAGGCATCAGCCACGTTTTCCGGAACTGGAAGTCCCTCGCGTGGCGCGAGGAACCCTCGCGTGGCGCGACGACATGCAGCAATCAGCATTCTTGATTTCTTTGCTAATTGATCCTTGGCCCTTCAAACTCCGATTAGGCACTTGTTTCTTGCATGGTAAACCCTCATAATTGATCTATAAAGGCTTTAAAACATATGCCCACTTTGCTAAGTCCCCGGTTAACTTTATTGTTACCCGAAAAGTCCTAACTTTCAACGTTTACGCTTTAACACTTCGCACACCAATTTGATCACAACTTTCTCATACGACAACAAAACTTTACGAAATTTATATCGTGCATTCTAGTGAGCGTAATTAATATTTACAAAGCTTCGGGTTTGTCAAAAGGTCACTCGGAGGTATAAATTGAACATGTTGATACATTTAGTCCCTGTAGTTTGAAATCTCTCACTTTTAGCTTCGTATGATCCATGATTTATTCGTTTGAAGGTATGAGCATCATGTAGGGTTAATGTACATTATATTTATTCACAGTTGACACGTAGAATACGTATATTCACATACTTTCCATGTTTGTCAACTTTAGTCCTTCTATAATATTTCTTTCACACGTTTAAACATTTGATACGTGTCTACACATTATAGGACGTGAATTTTCGAGGTGTTACATCCTCACCCCCTTAAAATAAATCTCGACCCGAGATTTACTGAAATAAGTAAGGGTACTTTTCTTTCATCGTGGATTCAACTTCCCACGTGAATTCGGGACCTCTACGGGCATCCCATTTGACCTTTACAATAGGTACATGCTTTCTTCGAAGCTTCTTAACCTGTCGATCTTCAATCGACAAAGGTTTCTCCACAAATTTTAAGCTCTCATCTATGTGCACATCTATATGCGGTATTACCAGTGATTCATCAGCGAAGCACTTTTTCAGATTGCAGATGTGGAACACATTGTGAATTCCACTGAGCTCTTCTGGTAAGTTTAACTTATAGGCAACTGACCCGACGCGTTCGATAACCTCGAAAGGTCCTATGTATCTCGGGCTTAGCTTGCCTTTCTTACCAAACCGCAATACTCATTTCCAGGGTGACACTTTAAGTATGACTTTGTCACCTACTTCGAAGTGAAAATCCTTACGCTTTGGATCCGCGTAACTTTTCTGCCTATCCCGGGCAGCTTTGAGACGGTCACGAATCTGGACAATCTTGTCCGTCGTTTCGAACACGATCTCTGGTCCTGATAATTGGACATCTCCAACTTCCGCCCAACAAATAGGCGATCTACACTTTCTACCGTATAATGCCTCAAAAGGCGCAGCCTTAATGCTGGTATGGTAGCTATTGTTGTAGGAGAATTCGATCAATGGTAGGTTCTTATCCCAACTACCACCCAAATAGATCGCACATGCACGTAGCATGTCTTCCAATGTTTGAATAGTACGCTCACTCTGACCGTCAGTCTGAGGATGGTAAGCCGTACTAAAGTTCAAACGTGTGCCCAAAGATTGTTGGAAACTCTTCCAAAAATGTGATGTGTATCTAGTATCCCGGTCAGAGATAATAGCTACAGGTATGCCATGTAGGGCTACAATCTTATCAACGTATAACTGGGCTAACATGTCGGAGCTATAAGTCTCCTTGATGGGTAAGAAATGAGCTGACTTAGTCAGTCTGTCAACTATAACCCATATTGTATCATTTCCTTTCCTTGTCTTGGGTAACTTGGTAATAAAATCCATAGTTACCATTTCCCACTTCCACGTAGGAAGTTCAGGCTGTTGTAGCAAACCTGACAGTTTTTGATGCTCGGTTTTGACTTGCGCACATGTCAAGCATTTAGCTACATGGGTGGCTACAGACTTTTTCAAGCCTATCCACCAATAATTCGCCTTTAGATCCTGGTACATCTTATCAGCTCCAGGATGAACGGAGTATTTGGAACTATGGGCTTCCTGAAGGATGACATCTCGAAGTCCTCCATAAATTGGAACCCATATTCGTCCATTTAATCTTAGAATTCCTTCCTTGCTAAGAGTTAATTGCTCCTCAGTTACTCCTAACTTTTCATTACGATAGTTAGCTTCCAACACAGCTTCCTTCTGTGCAGCTAACAACCTTTCAATCAAGTTATTCTTTATCTCCATGCGCTTGGCATTGATTCGGATAGGTTTCACCCTTTCCTTTCTACTCAAGGCATCGGCGACTACATTTGCCTTGCCGGGATGGTATTTAATTTCACAATCATAATCATTTAAAGTTTCCATCCAACGGCGTTGCCTCATGTTTAGTTCCTTCTGATTAAGCAGATGTTGGAGGCTCTTGTGATCAGAATAAATCACACACTTGACACCATATAGATAGTGCCTCCAAATCTTCAGTGCGAACACAACGACACCCAACTCCAAGTCGTGGGTGGTGTAATTCTTTTCATGCACCTTTAACTGTCGTGAAGCATAGGCAATTACCTTGCCTTTCTGCATAAGCACACACCCCATGCCAGTGTGCGAAGCATCGCAATAAACCACAAATTCTTCTATTCCGTCTGGCAATGTTAGTACTGGGGCGTTGCTCAACTTTTGCTTCAGAATATCAAAGGATTCTTGCTGCTTAGGGCCCCAAACAAACTTAACCTTCTTCTTAGTTAAGGAGGTTAGGGGTGCAGCAATCCTTGAAAATTTTTCAATGAAACTCCTGTAATATCCTGCCAATCCCAGGAAGCTACGAATCTCTGTAGGCGTCTTCGGCTCTTGCCAGTTCATTACGGCTTCAACCTTAGCGGGATCCACCTGGATTCCACGCTCACTAACCACGTGTCCAAGGAATTGGACTTCTCGTAGCCAAAATTCACACTTAGAGAATTTGGCATAGAGCTTCTCCTGATGTAGAAGTTTGAGAATACAACGAAGGTGTTTCTCATGGTCAGCTTGATTCTTAGAATAAATGAGAATGTCGTCGATGAAAACGATGACGAATTTATCCAAGTAAGGCTTGCAGACGCGATTCATGAGATCCATGAACGCGGCCGGTGCATTAGTGAGCCCAAAAGGCATCACTAGGAACTCGTAGTGACCGTAACGAGTCCTGAATGCAGTCTTGTGAACGTCCTCATCTTTAACCTTCAACTGATGGTAGCCTGACCTCAAATCGATCTTCGAGAAGTAACTTGCCCCTTGAAGCTGATCGAACAAATCGTCGATCCTGGGCAAAGGATACCTATTCTTGATCGTGACTTTATTAAGCTCGCGATAGTCGATGCACAGGCGCATCGACCCATCCTTCTTCTTGACAAACAAGATTGGCGCTCCCCAAGGAGATGAACTAGGTCTAACGAAACCTTTAGCCAGCAATTCATCTAGCTGCGTTCTCAACTCCTTCATTTCTGTGGGTGCCAATCTGTATGGTGCTCTAGCAACAGGTGCTGCTCCGGGGATGATATCGATTCTGAATTCCACTTGTCTATCTGGTGGTAAACCAGGTAGATCTTCAGGAAACACTTCTGGGTATTCAGAAATGACAGGTATGTCTTCTATCTTCGGTTTAGGCTCATCAATAATCACTTGCGCCATGTAGATGACACACCCCTTCTTCAAACACTTGGAAGCCTTGAGCATAGTCACTTGCTCAGGTAGCCCATACTGGGTATCTCCCCGAATGGTAAGTGATTCACCAGACGGAGTCTTTATTACCACTTGTTTCTTGTTACAGACTATTTGGGCCTGGTTATGAGATAACCAGTCCATACCCAGAACTATGTCAAAACCAGCCAACCTAAAGGGAAGTAGAGACCGAGGAAAAGAATGGTTCTTAATGGATATAACACATACATCTAACACAGTGGAGACGGTTTCTAGAGAGCCATCTGCTAACTCCACCTCATAGTTTACTTTTAAGGTTTTGACAAGTAATTTCAACAGTTCGCAAAACTTATTGTCTACAAACGACTTATCAGCGCCGGAATCAAAAAGTACTCTAGCATATACGTCATTTACAAGGAAAGTACCTGTAATAACGTTGTCGTCTAGAACCGCTTCTTTTGCGTCCATTCTGAAGACTCTAGCATTAGTCTTCTTGGCCTCTTCAGGCTTCTTGTTGTATTTCGGGCAGTTGGTCTTAATGTGCCCCTTTTCATTGCAACGGTAGCACGTTGCGTCTTTTATCTTCTTGCAATCCAAGGTTTTGTGTTCCTTGGACTTGCACAAACCACAAGAAAAAGATCTTGACTCATTATTTGAGTTCGATCCGAGTCTGCACTTTCCAAAGTGCTGTTTCTTGCAAATATTGCACTTGGGCTTCTCACCAGACCGGTGCCCATCTCTTCTTGACTCATACCCCTTCTTGCTATCACCGTTCCCACGGTGCTTCTTGCTCAACCTCTTTGAGTTATCGTCTTCACGCTTCCTCTTTTCGGCATCTTTGTTCCTCAGCGACCGTTGCCTGACCGCATCCAAAGTGAGGGACAGAGATATGTCAGTTACCGATCTAAAAGTAGTCGGTCGAGATGCCTTTACGCTTGCCTTTATTTCCGGGGCTAGACCACCGATAAATCGAGCGATTCGTTTGGGCTCCGGGGTTACCAGATATGGAACCAACCGGGACAGCGTGTTAAAGCTCGTGAGGTAAGCTTGACAGTCGAGGTTTGTCATCACCAATGATATAAAATCAGACTCTATTTTCTCCACCTCATGCTGAGGGCAGTAATTTTCCTTGATTAGGGCGACAAATTGGTCCCACGTCATGCTATACAAGGGGATTTTCCCAGTGGCTTGGATCAGTGATCTCCACCAGGTTAGAGCCTCTCCTTTGAAAGATTGCGACACGAACTTGACCACATCCTTCTCAGCGCATCCGCTGATGTCCACAACTATATCCATCTCATCCAACCACGTTATACAATCCACAGCTCCTTTCTCCCCAGTGAAATCCCGGGGTTTACATGAGACAAAATATTTATAGGAGCAACCCTTAGCAAGGGGTCCTTTATTCAGTATGATCCGTTGAGATGGGACACTGTGGTTTGAGGAGTGTCGATCATCATTCTTCTTCGGGTCGTCCTTCTTGGACGGTGGCTTTGAAGGCTGTGTGGATAGGGTCCTACTACGGGTCCCACTGTACTCTTCATACTGCCTTTCCAAAGCCTGTGTAACAGCGCCGTCTATGATCGCCTTCAATTCCGCACCCGTTAGATTTACTCGGGCGTCATTATTAACCTCCACTGGATGGCTATTACCCCCGTCTGAGTTAGCCATTTAAATTGAACTGTTGTAGAAAACAAGGACAATAGTTTATTTGGGAGTTTATGGAATTGTCTTTTATGGCAATTCATTAACCATGGTACAGAGACCATATTTGGTTAATTTATAAATCATATTCATTTAGGATTTCTATAATAATTTATCCTAATCATAAAACATTAACAGTTTTATTTGTGGCACAAAAGGCCTAGTCACGTGGACATTTTTAATTTAATCTATGATTTCAGAGAATCAAAACATTAAAGTATACTGGCACAATAGGCCTAGTCACAAGGACAATTATAAATTATATGCTATGATTTCAGAGAATCAAAGCATTTGAGGTTTGAACCTAGTTCATTACCTTTATTTGACAGGGAGTCATAGCTACCACTGTCTTTTGGCTCATATGGAAATGAGCAGGGCCCGTAGGCACCATATCACCACGTATGGTAAAAATATGATCATCTTAATTGATGATTTAACCCATGATTCGGAGATCATTTAGTTGGGTTTTGAATCCTTGAAAAGATCCTTATATAATAATGACGTGTGTGATTTTAAATGAATCACGTCTGCCAGGAGTGTTAACATGTTTACAGATGTTAACAGGGATTTGAATCTTTTAAACAGGTCTTACCATTATGGCCAGGTCTTTATAATGACACTCAGGCTAGGTTTCACTCTTAAGATTCTTGTTCAATATTTAAGTAGGCAGATTATTATTAAAAGGAATGATTTTGATTTATTTATTTCATTTATAATTTATTTATGCACAAAATGGCAAACATGAAATTTATAAAAACAAACATTCCATTAATTTATTCAAAATATTATATACTGCCCTAAACGGGTCTTTTCAAATAACAAACTTACCCTCGCAGGGGTTTAATAACACACATGCCCACGCAGGGGCTTTATAACATAATTGTCCACGCAGGGACTTTACACTAACAAACTGGTCCACGCAGGGACCTTAAGCAACATCATACCCTCGTAGGGGTTAACGGAAAATAGACCCTCGCAGGGGTCAAAACAACACACATACATACCCACGCAGGGGCTCAAACAAATACAGGAAATACATGCCCACGCAGGGGCTCAACAACAATTGGAAGGATTTAGTGATCCTTCTTGTTCTTCCCTTTGATCAAACTTGCTAATCCTTGGAAGAAAGTCTGTCTCTCCCTACGGTCCCTGTGCACTTCCCGTTCAACCTGATCCATCCTCTGAAGGAGTTCTTCACGCTCAGGTGGGTAGAACCTAGGCGGCTACGATTGAGTCCGTATGATAGGCCTAGGTGGTATCTGGTACCCATGTGTTGGGTACCCAACTCCCCATGGAGCTCCGTATGTTCCTTCCGGGTGCAGGGCATTGTAGTTGGCTGCCACCAAGTAAGGGTCGGCCTCTGCGTACCCATAGTTGTTGTGGACGTGCGGCTCGAACGGGTTGTATGCCATGGAACCCGTATACGCTGGGATTGGGTTATCAAAACCCATTGGCGGCGGCTGCGGCATCGCTGGGTTGGAAGGCCCACCCATTTGTGGGTCCTCCTGATGTGGCGGGTAGTGACTGCCACTGGATTAACGTGGGGAACTGAAATGGAAGTCCCCTGCACGTGTCGACATGCGGGCACCGGTTCTCCTACGCCTTGGCGGTTGAGGAGGTGCCGGCTGAACTGGTGGCGGTGGAGGTGGTGGCGTAACTGCCACAAATCGGGAATCCCCAGAGGAATCTTGATGATGTTGCTGCTGCTGCTGCTGCTGCTGCTGAGGAGGCGACGAATGGTGAGGAGGGGTATAATACCACTCGTGCCGAGTGAACATGGCTTGGAAGCTGTCTGGACCACCGTAGGGTGATCCGTGGAAAGACGATCCGTTGGAGATCTCGATCGGATGATTTGGAGTGCCACTTGCGGGTTCGACGGGATCAGTATCCTCGTCCATGTCATCCGCGTGATCGCCAGAGAAGTGATCGTCTGGCCCCAGTGGGTTAAAACCCACGGGTTCTTGCACGAAGCCTACCGGATTAAACCGGCCCCGAAAAACTGGGGTGGGGTCCCCGAAAGAATGATGAGACAGGGTTCGTTGTAATGGTATGAAGGAAGGCTGAGGGTTGTTCGGTTCGTAGTCCAGTTGTGGCCCATACGGGTTTTGGACCGGCGGTGTAGAGCTGTGTGATACCGATCTTCTTGCTGGTTCAAACAGGTTTCTTCTGTTTTGGCGTGGATCGTCACTCTCCGTGGTAGACGGAGCTCGAACATTTGAAGGTCTTGCCTCGTTGTCGTTGGGGGCGGTGATCGGCCCCTTTCCTCGTCCTCTCCTACGGAAGAATCTCGGAGGCATTTTGGTAATCCTGTCAAAATAGCATAAGATAACGACAAGAAATAAATAAAATAAAGGACAACACAAGACCAAATAAAGTGGAATTTGTCCTATGTTATATGTCTAGACTCGAAGGTTTAGATATGTGCAATTGTGTAACTGATATTAAACACAAAAGGCTAGTGTTTAATTCACTCAGTGTTGGCTCTGATACCAACCTGTCACACCCCGATTTCCACGTGTCACCGGTGGGCCCGGTGGAGGAGTATCGTGACGTGGTTGGCAACATAATAGTCAAACAACACAATATCAATATGCACAGCGGAAGCAAATTTAAAAATATGATACAACCGAATTTATTATTGTAATATTAAAGTCAAATATCCTGAAGTTTATCCACAGAAGGATCGAAATAAAAATAGTATTTATGGTTCAACAGACTTCAGGCATCTTAAGCTTGCGAGACTTCTAATGATGCTAAGGAGAAACCCCAGCCAATTTCGCTTAGTACCTGCATTTAATCTTTTTGGGAAAATACGTCAGTTTACACTGGTAAATACATTCAACTGACTCATTTTAAAAATGATTGAAAATTGGTTTGGATGCACGTGGCATAAACATTTTATAATTGGATTAAAATGCACAGAGGCAAAATTAATCTTGTATAACTTGGGCAATTATTTAGCCATATAATCTTGCGAACGAATTACATGTTACTTATGCGTTCAGTAGCCCGGATCTTGGCCGGGTTAAAGATCAATAGACACACCACATTTATTCTTTTGTGCGCTGACAGGTGTACGCCTACACCCCGCGCTTAAGTCGTGGCCATTACTTCGAATGATGCCATGGATATCCGGGACATGGTAATTAACCCCCCAAAGGCTGTAAAGTAAACAAGACTGTTTAAACGAGCCGATCAAATTATTCAATTAACCACCTAAGCGATGGAAGATTTGATGCCCGACCAAGCGGTATTTTATATATCGTAACCCAAGCCCGTATAGGGAAATTAAGTTAAAAGTATTTACCTGAGCAAGTATTAATCACAATAAGCAAAATGCATGTAGCTTTTACTGGTTCTCCTAATCTGGAACGAAGGTTTAATATAACCTATTAGAATCCTAACGGGTCTTTAATTAAGCTTAAGCTTAGACCGGCTAGTTTCAAAGATACGGTATGTACACACGATTAAGCGAAGACCGGATAGAATGTAATTTAGACCCGACAAGTTTTAAGACTTGTTTAATATGGGTTTATTATTCACATTCTGGATTTTGAGATAAAACCGTTAAGGTTTGACCCGTTTCGGCTAATTTATGTAAACTTGTTACATAAACCGAACCGAACGCGTAATAAGCGTAACGGGTATCCGCAAGAGCCATATACAGGTTTCCTAAGTTAATTATGCTTAAAATATGTTGTGACATTAGTAAGATGTCTTTCATTATGCCCGAAACGTGTTTAAACACAAACTAGGCCCCGTAGGGGTAGTTTGGTCATTTAAAAGTTTATAAAAGAGTTTAAGTAACAATCTGAGTTACAGGTCTGATGTAATAAGCAAATATACTCAATTTGCTAAGTTAAATCAGTAGGATAAATCATGTATGTGAACTTTATCATTTTTAACCAAACTATGCCCCGTAGGGGTATTTTGGTAATTTCACATAAGCCGAAAAGCTCGAAACTGAAGCCTGAGTTTATCAACCTTAGCTTACTGTTAAACTATCTCAATTTTCCTAAAATATCAGTAGGTATCAACCCGGGTATGTTCAATATAATTTTAATACATACTATGCGTTGAAAACGCTTAATAAGGCGATTAAAGGCCGTTTCCGGGTTCGATACTCAAATCTGATATTTTTATATTTCCAGAAGGCTTAAAATAATTTATATATCATATGTGATCAGTAGCAAAAGGTTTGGAGTCGTTTTGATAGGTAAAACTCATTTTATGGCCCGTAAGGGCAAAACCGACAATTACCGGATTAAGCCTACGACTACTAGTTATGCTCAGCCTAAAATTAATTAAAAATCTTTAAAAATCCCAAAATAATATATTACATCAGTGGGTATTAAGTTTGATACCAAAAAGTAGGCTTAACTAGGCTATACGCTAATTACGCCGTTTTATTAACATAAAGCTTTAAATTTGCGATAATGAGCATAACTCTTAATCTACTAGTCAAACTGATGTCAAACTTTGCATACAAGTTTATATATCCAAATATAAGGTTTCTACTCTTTTACTTTTCCAAAAATCACGTTTTAAGGTAATAAGGGCATAATGGTCAACATATGAGCAATTAACGGAAACATGCATATTAATTGGATAACTAATGAACCGAGGTGCATAATCACAGAGAGTTATTCTAACATGTAACCTGGTCCAATTAAATCTCTGAGGCATTTCTAAAACATGCCAAACGGGTCAGAACTGAAAGTCAAAGTGAAAGTCAAACTATGTGACTTTCGGTTCCGAACCGGGTCTAAACAGGAAATTGTCGGGTTGAACATGTCTAGACATGTTCTTACACTTATTACCAAGTTATAACAATGATCCAACAGGTTGTATATGATCTACAATGTTAAATATGCATAAATAGCATTTTAGGCTTCCTGTTGACTTTTTAAATATAAGTTTGACCCGACTTTTGACCTGGTTAGAGTGGTGATCAGGGGAAACCCTTTTGAGGTTTTATTACCCACATAAATACCAACCTATAACTACTTTTGATTCGAGATATGCCTGAGCCATTTATCATTAATCTCGAAGTCAAACCGTAATTACGACGGTTTGACTTTTAGCAAAATAACTAAGCTAAAATTAATTAAAGAAGGATTAGAACACTTACTGAAGTCCTAAGCCTGATTAGAGAACACTTGAGAAGAAGTTTGAGCTCCAGAAGTGATCAGATTGCTTGAATGAAGGTGTGAAGACTTGTTGCAAGTTCATGGGCTTTATATAGCATTTTTCTCACCACAAATCCTTGACACATGTGCCTACAACCCACCACAACTGATCAACACTTGTTTCTAGAGCTTAGGGGGTGCTTTAGGGGCCAAGAGATGTGAAAAATCTGGTAAAGGTCGCGCACAAAGGCAATGGCAGGCATCAGCCACGTTTTCCGGAACTGGGAGTCCCTCGCGTGGCGCGAGGGACCCTCGCGTGGCGCGACGGCATGCAGCAATCAGCATTCTTGATTTCTTTGCTAATTGATCCTTGGCCCTTCAAACTCCGATTAGGCACTTGTTTCTTGCATGGTAAACCCTCATAATTGATCTATAAAGGCTTTAAAACATATGCCCACTTTGCTAAGTCCCCGGTTAACTTTATTGTTACCCGAAAAGTCCTAACTTTCAACGTTTACGCTTTAACACTTCGCACACGAATTTGATTACAACTTTCTCATACGACAACGAAACTTTACGAAATTTATATCGTGCATTCTAGTGAGCGTAATTAATATTTACAAAGCTTCGGGTTTGTCAAAAGGTCACTCAGAGGTATAAATTGAACATGTTGACACACTTAGTCCCTGTAGTTTGAAATCTCTCACTTTTAGTTTCGTATGATCCATGATTTATTCGTTTGAAGGTATGAGCATCATGTAGGGTTAATGTACATTATATTTATTCATAGTTGACACTTAGAATACGTAAAATTCACATACTTTCCATGTTTGTCAACTTTAGTCCTTCTATAATATTTCTTTCACACGTTTAAACATTTGACACGTGTCTACACATTATAGGACGTGAATTTTCGAGGTGTTACAGACCTATTTCGGAGGCTGATAAAAAAACAAGGATGGATTTTAGGGCGAAGTTGCTAGATATCGAACGTTTAAAATCTAAGAACCTTCAGCAAAAAGCTAGAGTGAATTGGGCAAAATTTGGAGACGAAAATTGCTCCTATTTCCATCGGATCTTGAATGTGAATATTGCTTCAAACAGAATTAATGGCCTTCGCTTTGGTGGAAATCTCGTTTCAGAACCGATGGAGCTAAAAAAGGAAATTAGAAGATGCTTTAAGAGTCTTTTTTCGGAACCAATTAGAAGGAGGCCAAGTTTCAATGGTGTAGGTCTGCCAAGACTATCGGATTCTCTCAGTTTTGGGCTTTGCGTTGAATTTTCCGAAAAAGAGGTCTTGAGAGCTTTAAGAAATTGTGATGGAGGGAAAGCCCCCGGTCCGGATGGGTTTACAATGAAATTTCACAAGACGTTCTGGGATGATTTAAAGCACTTAATCATGGGGGCGATGAGGGATTTTCACATAAACGGTAAGATTAGCAAAGGATGCAACTCCTCGTTCGTGGCCCTGATTCCGAAACAGAAAGACCCAGTAAAAATAGAGATTTTTCGGCCGATCTCTCTGGTTGGTTCGGTTTATAAAATTATTGCAAAAGTTTTAGCTAATCGGTTGAAACCGGTTTTGAATGAAATTATTTCTAACACGCAATCGGCGTTTGTTGGGGTTAGAAACATTCTTGACGGTCCTTTTATTATGAGTGAGACGATAGCGTGGGCCAAAAAGAAAAAAGAAAAGCTGCTAATCTTTAAAGTGGATTTTGAGAAGGCGTACGACTCATTAAATTGGAAATTCCTGTTTAAAATGATGGAGAATATGGGCTTCCAGGAGAAATGGATCGCTTGGATTAAAGGATGCTTGGATTCCGGTATGGGTTCGGTTCTTGTTAATGGTTCGCCTACTGAAGAATTCAAGTATAAAAGGGGTTTAAGACAAGGTGACCCTCTTTCGCCTTTTCTTTTCATAATCGCAATGGAAATTATTAATTTATTCATGAAGAGGGCTTTGGATCTTGGGGTGTATCTTGGCTTAGATCTTCCGAATGGAGGCCCGAAACTGTCCCACCTTTGCTACGCGGACGATGTTTTGTTCATTGGGAAATGGTCGGAACAGAATGTTCTTACTCTAAATCGGCTTCTTAGATGGATTAACTTGGTTACGGGATTAAGGGTCAATCATCGGAAATGCATAATTTTTGGTGTAGGAGTTGAGGAGGGGGGAAGTTTCTCGGGTGGATTCTATTCTAAAATGCGAAGTGGGCCGTTTTCCGTTTTCTTACCTCGGGATTCCCGTTGGTGCAAACATGAAACGGGCCAAGTTCTGGAAACCGGTTTTTGATAAACTTAATGCCAAACTTTCGAAGTGGAAAGCCAGGCACTTATCCTTCGCCGGACGCTTGACCTTAGCTAAATCTGTGTTAGGCAGCCTTCCAGCCTACTATTTGTCTCTTTTTGCTGCCCCAAAATGTGTCTTGAAGAAGATCGAGAAGATTAGAAGGGATTTCGTGTGGGGTATCTCGGATAATATTAAAAAGGTTAGATGGGTTCGGTGGGATTTTCTACAAAAGGCGAAGAAAAAAGGAGGGATGGGAGTCGGAAGTATTGTCGATTATAATTTCGCCATGCTCACTAAATGGTGGTGGAGGTATAAGTCTAACCCAAACCAATTCTGGGCCAAGGTTGTTACCTCCGTCCACAATAATAACTCGAATCAGTTTATCCCGGTCAAAAAGACAATACCCGGGACCTGGAAAGATATCGCTAAAATGGACTCCGAGCTTTCAAAACTGGATATAATTCTGCAACAAAAGCTGATCGAGGTAAATGGGACGTGGAGATGGGGAACCGGAGATGATGAGCCGTTTGTCGTCAAACACGTGCGGGCAGACATCGAAGAAGCAAAGCTGAGCGGGCTGCCAGCTCAGTCGTCAACTGTGTGGAATCAATGGGCTACCCCGAAAGCCAATATTCGGTTATGGAGAGTGCTTTTGGGGAGAGTCGCTTCTCGGGAAGCTCTGATGAAGAGAGGGATCCCGATTCTAGATGGGAGCTGTCCTCGGTGTGGGCTCGAGCAGGAAACCACTGATCATATTTTTTATAAGTGCCTTTGGGCTAAATGTATCTGGTGGAACGTACTGGCATGGGTCCGAGTTAGCTTTCCTGGTGATGACTTTTCGTTTCGGCAATTCTTCGAGCACATTTTACAGCGGCCGGGAGGAGGGGTTTGGAAAAGGATTATTATCATGATTGTCCTAGCTATAGTTTGGAGGTTATGGTATGTCAGAAACGAGAAAGTGTTCGACGGTCGGTTCATCCCGATTAACAAGACTGTGGAGCTTATAAAAGAAGATAGCTTTCTTTGGATTTGTAACAAGGCTAGGAATAAGAATCCGGACTGGGATAACTGGGTGAAGTTCCAGGTGTTGGAACTATTGTAACTGTCTTGTTCTGTTTTGTTTTTTCGGTTCTGTTTGTTCCCCAGTTTCTTGCTGGCTCTTTATATATATATAAAGCGATTTTGCCATTCAAAAAAAATATTAATAACATATGTGTTGACTCGGAAAGCAAATAGTTTTGACTTTTGATAGTTTGTAACATCATTGATCTTGTTAGTAATTTATCTATATTAATATTAAAGTTAGATTTATTTTTGGGTAATTGATATGGGTATTATTATAGTCATATTCATTTTTTGGCGAGTCTTTCTATAATACCGGTATCGTAACGGATCGATACCACTAAACAACACCTGTATCTAGTGCAAACGAACCGAGCGGTTCGCGAGCTACTCGAGACCGGCTCGAGAAAAAGCTCAAAACGAGTCGAGCCTTACGAGCCCGAGCCGAGCCTAAAATAAAGCTCGTTTCGTTATCGAGCTCGAGCTCGCGCCTCGCATGTGAAGTTCGTTAGGCTCGTCGAGCCTTAGTGTAAACGAGCTGAGTCGCGCCGAGCTTATTTAAACTTGTTTACAAGCCGACCTCGAACCTAAAACTAAGCTTATTTAGTAAACGAGCCCGAGCTTCATTTATCGAACTCGTAAGCCTAAAAAGTCTATTTATATTATTTCTATTTAATATATTAATTAATAGATAATAAACGAGCCGAGTTCTCATAATTTAATCGAGCTCGAGCTCGGACTCGGCTCGGCTCGTTTGCACCCCTACCTGTACCGGTATGGGTATTCGTTTTTATGGGTTTTCAATCGATGTAAAAACGTGTCGATTGGCAACTATTGTTATGTCGAATGCTAATATCGTATTGATACTGTAATGAATCAGACCCATAATGACCAAAGGCCCCAGCGAAGCGTGCAGGAATCCCACTAGTAACAGGTTATATGAATTGGGCTTCATCTGTTTCAAGCCAAGAACTGGTCTATTAACTGAACCGGTTTCTTTATAAATGGAAACACTGAACCGTTTGTAGCTAAAACTGAAAAGTAATTTATATATAAAAATCGAAACATCCTTAGAGATTCGATTTTAACTTCTAAACACCGCAATTATTTAAAGAATTAGTCATGGTCCATGTTTTGAATTTCTTTTATATGTATTTAATTCAGGTATTTAAGTTCGAAACTTACGACTTCAAACTATTTTTGTAAACAGTATCAAAAGTATATTCTATTCGTATCAAACATTATCTGTCCAATGGCATTGTAGGAAAAATTAAGGAGGCATTTAAATGACAAGACAAGATGGTTGATGATGTAAGCTGTCGGCGTTAAGTTTTAACACTACCTGAGGTTAGGTATACATGCATGTGATATGTGTGTTCAAAAAAAGTTGTTTGTAGATCATTAGATCTTTGGGGTGTGTACAACTTGCCGATTTGGATTTCGAGTAGGCCAAACCTGAATCAGAAACGCTACCGTCACCTATTCTGGTACCCCAAATCAGATAGTGTGTTGAGGTGTAAAACCTAATTGAAAAGGTGTGTTGGTAGGAGAGAGATAGAGATATTAATGTGTAGGGAGAGAGAGAGAGAGTAAATTTATCCATAGTTTAGGAGTAGTGGTGCACCTATAATGTGTTTTGAGGTAGTTTAAGGTAAAAGTGAGTTGACAATGCATGATTGATGAAATTTCGAATATATAAGGCAAGTGCTCCGACCCCCTTATAAGACCACCTGTAATAAGGCTGTATGACGCCTCATCCTCCCATAACGTCTCGTAGCGCCCATGAACACCATTACGAGGGGCGCCATGTGCGGCCTCTCCCTCCTCCTCGCAAACACCATTACGGCGTGGCCTTTTCTTCCCCATTCCCACACATATACATACATACATATATATAAAGCCACATACATATATATCCCCACTACACACTCAAGTAATATAAAGCCCCATAAAGCTTCTCTCTTACGCGATTCGCCACTTGTCGCATAACACCCCACAAAGGGTTTTATGACTACACATGGCCTAAATGAGAAACGTTAGTAACGTCCTAATCTACATTACCATGTGAGGTAGGTTTTGATTAGAACAATCTAGTCAATGTCTCCGGTTCAAGTGGGAAGAATCGACCAATAGCATTTGCTTAATAAATAGGGTCGTTTATGAAAGTGACCCTCTTTTAAAGAAAATAACCTAACAAACTAATGTATGTGCATATTTTGTATAAGGATTTGTACTTTTACATATGCCTAACCAACTTAAGGATGACATGAGGTCTCGTTACCTGCAC
The DNA here is from genome assembly GCA_030545235.1 of Helianthus tuberosus. Lineage (NCBI taxonomy): Eukaryota > Viridiplantae > Streptophyta > Magnoliopsida > Asterales > Asteraceae > Helianthus > Helianthus tuberosus. The sequence goes on from CM060385.1 coordinate 39,321,290, forward strand.
CGGACCACTCATGACCCGACCTAGACCCACCTCACATCTGAGATCCACCTCGTGACCTATGGCTCATTACTAATTGGTTTTAGCGATTGGTACAAGTGATCCACTAGCTACCTATATTGGCAACTCTAAATTATCACGCTATAAAGGGAAAGTGAGTTTAAGATTAGTAACGTGGGTAGCTGATAGGAAGAACCAACAAGTTAATATCTCGAATAGTTAGGTGTCGAAGGGAAGTGCCAACGAGGCAATGACGACAACAAAGTCATTTATGGACCTTATGGTGCACAAAGCTTTCTTTGTATAGGTCTTTGTTAATTAAGGTCTGGCTAATCCAAGATAAGATCTCTTACGCTGTGTTCCCGAGTTCTTTTAAAAAGGAGAAGTGAAAAGAAAATGAAAATGATTTGTGTTCATGAGCTTTATAATGAAAGGAGGTGGAGAGAAATCAAGAGAAAGAAAAAAAAAGTTGATGCTTTTTTTTTCATTCAAATATGAGAAAGAGAGTGATTAAACTTTAACTCTTTGAAAGTTCCCAAGTTACCCTCTAACCTATTAATAAAAAATCATCTGGAAATGTATAGTTGTAAAATTGGACTTTCTTTTCTCTTCATTCCAACTTAAAAACACACAAAATCTTTAATTTTCTTTCATTTTTCTTCTCTCTCTTTCTTTTCTCTTCTCAATTCTCTTTCTCGTCTTTTATTTAACCCAGGAGCACAAAGTTAGGTTCTAGAGTTTGAAAGTAAAGGAAAATCACTACCACAATTGTCCCGCCTTATATAATTTGGAATCTTAAAAAAATGAGACGTAATATACAATTTTTGCTCCTCAAATAGATATCAATTACTTTGTTCTAAACCTAGCTCTTTCCGCTTTGTAAAAAACATAGAATATATAATAGAACTAGTTTTGTAAAAACAACTAAGCTCAATGTTTTACAATAAAAGTATAAAACCCCTATCAACAAGTAACGTATGTACCCCTTTTTTCTAATGTCAAAAGAAGATAGTATTTACTATTTGGCAACTAAACAATTGTATTTGACACAATTGTTGAGTTTGACCCATTGATAAGAGCATGCACAACACATCCCTTGTGACAAGGCCCGGATTTTCAGACAAGCCACCATCGGACGCATGGGTGTCGTGAGTTGTATGGTCGCTGGTCCACGAGTTGAGATTCGAATCCAAGGACTTGGTTCAAGTGGGTGGTGGTCAGACCCCTCTTACACAAACAATCTTATGTTTTTTTTTGAATGGCAAAAGTTACATGAACACCACCCCTAAATTACATAAAGTTTACCCATGCCAGGATTTGAACCCTAGTTTCTCCCCAAAAGGCACAAAACCTCTCCCACTTGAACAAGGGTTATGGATGCTCTAATTATGGTCTAACATTTGCTTATTTTGATATTATCAACTAGGAACATTGGAAGTATCCAAAGCGTCAGAATGAAGCGAAATCAAGATTTTTTTTTTAATATTAGCTATTACAATTTTGTACATGACACATAAAAAATGTTAATGATTTTATACATGTTCTTTTTCAATTCTCAAATGTTTATTTTTTACTTTATGTTATATGTTTTTTTTAACTTCTCAAATGTTTACCTTTCCTTTATTTCAAAGAAAAATTACATCATTTTAATATGAACTTATTTTTTAGAATAACATTAATCTTATTATTTGAGATACTGAAACAGTGGCGGACCCAGGAAATTTTTGTTGGGGGTGCGGATGAGGTGTTCAACCATATTTTCAAGGGGTGCGGTCGGGTTTTTTTGCCTAAACTATACACTAATTTTTTTTTTCAAGGGATGCGGCCGCCCACCCTGCCTAATGGCTAGGTCCGCCCATGTACTGAAATCCTTCAATAAGATATAAACTTGTCTTCGAAGGAAATAAAAATGTTTCGATGTTGAAGAAACACTAAACTAAATGGTCGGAACCGAGATAGTTAGGGGGTTTGAATCTGCATAAAAGGGGTTAGCTCTCTCTCGGTTGATTCAGTTGCAATGGAATTTCCTCTCCGATGGTTCTGCAAAAAAGAACACCGTTAGTCTCGCCAAGGGGAGAAGAAGGTTCTCTCCTTGACCCGACTCCGGCGTGAGAATGAGTTTTGGTAATGGAGAAGATAAGTATTTCAGAAGTGAGAGTGATCTGAGTTTATACCTGAATAGTTCTCTTATTTATAACCGGGAGTTTGGGAGGGAAAACCTGTTATTGAAAAGATAACGGAAAATGCTAACGCCGTAGCGGTTATTTTTTCTCCCGTTTGAGTTCTTTGATCTGACGTCAATTAGCCTCGATCCGATGTGAATTCACACGGATCGTGGTTTGATCTATGGACGGGGAATCGCCACGTGGAAAGTGATTAATTGGAGATTACTCTCCAATTGCATGCCTTCGTTGTGATTCCAGGGTTGTCTGTGGTGATGACACGTGTCCAGACGGTTATAACCGTCTGGGTGGTGCACGATTGTATTTCTTTCTAGAAGATCACTGCTGTAATCTGGTGTGACACCTTGCTGTGTGGACACAGACGAATAAATCCCAAGTCTGGGTAAAATAATATCCAAGTCTGGATATTTAGGCGGAGGTATGGAACAAAGGATTCTAATCCTTTGTTAATGGAAGAAGGCGCGAGGGTTTATGTTTTCCTTTGGGCGCGCAACTATAGATTTGCTGACTGTTTTTCCCTTTTTGTAATACCAGTGCGCGACCGCGCAAGGCTTAAAAAGTCAAAAGGCCAATCTGTGGTATGGTCTCAAATCCTTTTTATGAGGATTTTGGGACCTTACCCCTTCAAGTCCCCCCAGTCTAGTGTTGTACTTATGCAAGTAAGTGGAGCACTGGACTTATGAGAGGGAAATGTTTTTGGGCGCGAAAAAATAAGAAATCTTCTCTGAGAAGATTTGAATTTACTGAGTTTGTAAAGATTTTTTGTAAAAAATCTTTGACTTGACGTTATTTCAGTAAATTCATTTTGACAACCTGTCATTGTCAGTTGTTTTTTACCATTCGTGTCTTACACGCGCGCGTGTAAACGCGTGTATGTTCTGACATCTGCTTTTTCTGTTGCTTCGGTAATCGTGATACCCGGAACAGTACTGTGACGGTTACCGATGCTTATTTATTGCGATGGGTATATAATCGTTTGGGTAACCTCCTCTGTGTAATCATTGTTTTGTTTGAAAGCTTTTCCCCTTTCCTTGTTCTTAAGAAAAACTTTTCATCATTCCCCTGCTTATGTCAACCGGAGAACGTCAAGAGGATCTTGTTGAAGAGATGTCGACTGAGCTTCCACCACTGAAGTGGCCCAGGGCGTCTTTTGAGGGTTTGATTCAGAATCTTAAATTTCCGGAGAATTGGGGTGCCTTGTATCCCGAAGAAGGGCAAACGGCAGCGAATGCTCCGGCCGGGTATATTACTCTTTTTTGGGATTTTTTCTGCGATGGTAACTTTAGCTTGCCTGTTACCAGATTTTTTCTTGAAATTCTTGGATTCTATAATATGCATATCTCCCAACTTCACCCTATTGGTATGGTTAGGGTTCGTCATTTTGAATTTGTATGTCGGACGATGCATGTGGAGCCAACCGTTCCCCGATTTAGGGTTTTTTATCAGATGCACTGTACCCAAGGATTTTACTCATTTGTTCAGAGGGCTTCTGCAAAGAAGATTCTTCATCAGCCCCCAAAATCATTTCATGATTGGAAACATAAATTTTTCTTCATTAAGGCTGGAGTGATTCCGGTGAAGATGACTCTAAGAGGGAAGGACGATGTTCCGATTGAATCGCTTCAGACTCCCGTTGATGAGAACTGGTACCAAGATCTAAAGGATGTTCCTAATATTGCTTTGCCGGAGAAAGCCCTAGTCGGAGCCGGCATGAGTTTGAACTGGAAGATGGAACGTGATGATAAGCCCGTGTACACTGAGGATGGTCATAGTAAGTTTGGGGTTTTTTCACTGTTCTCTTCTCTTTTTTTTTTTACCTGCTTTCTCTTCAATGTAGTTGTTTCTCTATATGTTGTTGCCTTTAAGAGGGAAGGCGGACGAATGGGAACTATCAAGAAGAAACCTGAAGAGGAGCTCTGGTATCATCGTATTGTGAAGAATTTTGTGCTTCTGCGGGATGCGGACCTATCTGTTCAACCGGCAACTGGTGCTGCTGAGTTTATCCGTTTCCCTTTCTTTGTTGCTTTGAGTAATTTCTCTGTTTTTGCGCTTTTTGTAGGTGAGTTGTTGAATTTGGGTGTAGGCCCTGAAAAGAAAAAACGCGCAACTACGTCCACTTCCGCGCCGAAGAGAAGTGAGACTGTTAAGACTCAACCTTTGAAGGCGAAAAATGTTGGAGAGAAGAAAGGTACGCGCCGTTCTTCTGTCTCCAGGTGTGATTATGTGGTGGTTTCTGACTCTTTGGAGGGTCTTACTCCTGTAGTGATCATGCGGGAACCGAAGCCAGAACCGAAGGATCCTGCTGATATTCCTCCTTCTAACCCGAATGAGCCTATCGATCTGGATTCCAGTCCCGAACATTTGGTTCATAGGAAAGCTGGTAAGAGAAAGCCAGCTGATGCTGATGCGGAGGGTCAACCTCCCAAGAAAGTGTAGAGGAAGAAAATTACCAGAAAAGGAAACCTAGATGCTTTTGTTTCAGAATCCATTCCTGGTAAGTATTGCTTTTTTTTTCTTTGAGCGGATAGGATTTTTACAGAATTTTGTTTGTCCAGAAATTCTTGTTTCTCCTGTTCCTGTAAACGCACCAATTGTGGTTGATAAAGAACTTCCCTCTTCCCCGCCACGTGCTGTTGTTACAGACCCGTTAGAGTCTTCAGAGATAGCTGAGGAAGGTTTTGAGAAAGCTATTGAGGCTGAGGAGCCTGTTGATGTTAATGTAGAGACTGAACAGGTTGTTGAGCCGAATGTGGTAAATGATGCTGATAATCCACCGACACCGGAAAAGGAAACTGCTGAAAAAATTCAATCTTCTCCCCCTAGACCTTCTGAACCTATACCTGAGCATTCTGAGAAGACCGCCACTGAGGAGGCAGGTTCATCTTCTGGTGTTGAGAAGCAATCCCCAATTCGTCCAGAAGAAACTCTGGGAGAGTATTATTACCGGACATATGCGGAGAAAGATGCTGCTGATCCTCATGTTCCTGTTTGGAATGTGAAGAAAGGAGATACCTTCTCGGATTGGCGTGTATGTCAAGATTGGTTGCAGGGGATACTTCCGCCTGGCGAGATTAAATTTCAAGAGAATCAGCCTTACGAACAGACCTATCAGTCTTATCTTGCGGAAACTGCTTCTCACGTTTCTACCACTCACCGTATAGTGCGTGAGTGGTATAGCATGCATAAAGAGCGAGTATCTTTTGTAGCATCACAAAGGAAGTTTGCAAAAGATGAAAAACATGTGGCTCAGTTGAAGGCTAAATTAGAGACTGAGCAAGCTAAATTTGAAGCGGAGCGCAAGACTGAAGAATGGTCAGTTTCTGGTTGGAAGAGAAAAGCTGAAGCTGAAGCTGCGCTTTTATCTGAGGAGCGCAAAACTTGGAGAAGAATTTGTGAGAAAGATAATGCCGAGAAGGCAAACCTCCGTAATATCATAAATAACCTTAAGGCGGAGGTTGAAAATCTGAAGAATCAAGATGCGGAGGTGGAAAGACTGAAGAAAGAAAAGACTGACATGGAAGCTTTGTTGGAGGAAGCGCGCTCTCATAGGGAGCGAAGTGAGCAACGGGAGGTACAAGCTTTAGCCACTCTTGCCGTTAGAGATAAGGAATTAGAGGAACTTACTGCTTTGGTTTCTGACCAGGAACAATTGAAGAAGGATCTGGAGCTAGCGCGGTCTGAAAATACTGAAACCTCCCGCCGTTTGACTGAAGTTGAAGAGAAATTGGAGAATTCAGAAATGGCGCGGGTTTCAGCGGAAAGCGAGCTCGAGCCTTTGAAGAATGATATGGCCTGGTTAAAAGATCGCGGGATTGCTTGTGTAAGTTCCTTTTTTCTTTTTTGTTCATGTATGCGCTCTTCTTGTTATGATACCTATCTTGATTTTGTAGGTTGCTGAATCTGTATTAAATTTTGAAGAATTGGATAAAACTGTTGCAAATTTGATGGTCGTTGCGCGACGAGATGGTTACGCGCAAGGTTATGCGGAATGTTCCCATCATGTGAATAACGCTTTGAAAGTGAACTGGGATGATAGCAAGTCTGCTACCTTTGGCGTTAATACTGTCAGCGCACTGGCTGCTATGAAGACAGAGTTCAATAACTTGCAACTTCCAGTGATGGAGTTGATAAATGTGGCACTGCAATCGGATGATCACGTTGCGCAACTTAAGGAAATCTTTCCGGATGGGGGAGAAGATTTAGAGTAGGATGAAATTGTTTTGAACAATTTTTTTTATATGTAGGATGTTGATCCTTGTTTTGATGGTGTACTGTTGCGCAAGGAATTTAAACACTGCTGTGTCTAAACTCTTTAGGGTGTATTCGTACGCTTAAAAATAGCAGATTTCTATTTGTTTTGCTGAATGACTTTACAATTTCTTGCATGAGTACAATTATTTTTTCCTTGAGTAAGGCGAATAAAGTTGGTGTGAAGCTCATGTGTGAGTGTATGGTCGTTTGTGACGTGATCACTGACCGCGCATAGAGCTTTATACTACCATAATGTTTTTGCACTTACTAAAAAGGAATTGCATGCATTTTGTAAACGCAAAAATAATAGAAACTTTGTAATTTTATTCATGGATAATGCTCAGAGGCGTTACAAAGTTTTTCGAATAATTAAATGGAACTTAACTTACTCCCTGATAGTTCCGCCGCTTTTGATAAGTCATGTCTTTTCCGCGGAAAACGTACAGAGTTCTTTAAGTCTTAGCCCGTTTGCTTGAGCCTTCTTCTCCCCGAGTAATCTGTTTAATCTCCTTGCGCATATTCTGGAGCAAATGCGTAAGTTCTCCATTTTTGAGAGCCTTTTAGATTTCCGTGCGCAGAGATATACAGTTGTTCGTGGTGTGCCCGTTATCCTTATGATATTCGCAGTACTGCGTCGGGTCTTGACCACGTTTACTCTTCATCGGAATCGGAGGTTTGAATTGGTGATCCTCGGTACTTAACACCTCTGCTGGGGTTTTCGTTAGGGGAGTCCACTGCCTCTCCCTATTTTCGTGTTTGTTTTCTCTTTGAGCAGAGAATTTGTTAGTTGTTGTGCGGCCGTCTTCCGAGGATCGACTTCCTGATGCTTCGCGCCATGACTTTTTGTACCTTTTTTCTGCATTTGCGCTTAAGTCTGCTGGCCTGTTGTGTGGTGGTGGTGGCCTGTTTGTAGTAAGGTTTTTCTCGGTCTGCGCATAAACTTTGGCTGCCGCCATTATCTTTTCCCAACTTGTGGGGAGGCCCTCCGTTCCTGATAACACTTTGACCATGTCGTCACACCTAACCGCGTACTTAAACTGAGCACGGATTAGTTGTTCGCTTACTCCTCCAATTTCTAACACTTCTTTATTGTATCTGGTAATAAAATCTTCCAGATTCTCATCATCGCGGCGCCAGATGTTCATGACGTCGGATGTATCACGTTTTGACCGCCTCTGTTGGCTGAAGTGTGTTAAGAATTTTCTTCGCAGATCCTTCCACGACTCGATCTGTCCTGTTGGTAGGTTATCAAACCAGATTCGCACTGGGCCAGTTAGTGTTTGCACAAATAAATGACACCATAGCGGAAGAGTCCAACCGCCAACCAACCCTGCGCTGGTGAATACTCTTAGATGATCATCAGGGTCAGTTAACCCATTGAATTTCCCAACGTTAGATGGTAATTTGGCCCTTTCCAACGGAGCCAGAGCTATCTCTAATATGAACTTCGAGTTTTCTGCCGCTTCGTCCGGGCGATAAACTAAATCATAGTTGTGCTCGGCCTCAGGGTTATAAACCGCTCGAGGCCTGCATTTGTTATAGTTTGGCTGTAGTCTATTGAATACGCTGGTGTTTTCACTCAAACGATATGTTCGATCGGATTCATCGGTATGAATGTCTCGTTGGGAGCCCAACCTGTCATAGACTGATTGTCTTCGACGAGGGTGTAATTCATCATGATGCTGTCTTCGGTAACTGCTTGTATCATCATAAGTTGATTCTTCTCGCTGAGAGGCATGAGCTCTTGATCCCGGCCTCCGGGATTGGGTTATAGGAGCAGTCTGAGCACATAACTGTGAGTATATTGCGTTTAATGCTCCTTGGGACTGGACATACCATGATATCGGAGTTTCTCCTGGTGGCAAAATTGATTGTGCAGGATTTGCTGGTAACACTCCTGGGGTTACAGGATCATTTGCTCGATTAGATTGAACCTCATTATCGTCCGAGGCCTCTTCTACGATCCCTTCTATTGGTAAATTGTTTCCGACGTTTGGTCAAGGACCAGGTTGTCGGTGAGACGACGAATTTTCTGCCATGTGCAAAAACAGAAAATGGAATGAACTGAATCGAAACGAGATAGAAACTAGAAAAACTGAGAAAACGGTGGGCGCCAATGAAGAAACACTAAACTAAATGGTCGGAACCGAGATAGTTAGGGGGTTTGAATCTGCATAAAAGGGGTTAGCTCTCTCTCGGTTGATTCAGTTGCAATGGAATTTCCTCTCCGATGGTTCTGCAAAAAAGAACACCGTTAGTCTCGCCAAGGGGAGAAGAAGGTTCTCTCCTTGACCCGACTCCGGCGTGAGAATGAGTTTTGGTAATGGAGAAGATAAGTATTTCAGAAGTGAGAGTGATCTGAGTTTATACCTGAACAGTTCTCTTATTTATAACCGGAAGTTTAGGAGGGAAAACCTGTTATTGAAAAGATAACGGAAAATGCTAACGCCGTAGCGGTTATTTTTTCTCCCGTTTGAGTTCTTTGATCTGACGTCAATTAGCCTCGATCCGATGTGAATTCACACGGATCGTGGTTTGATCTATGGCCGGGGAATCGCCACGTGGAAAGTGATTAATTGGAGATTACTCTCCAATTGCATGCCTTCGTTGTGATTCCAGGGTTGTCTGTGGTGATGACACGTGTCCAGACGGTTATAACCGTCTGGGTGGTGCACGATTGTATTTCTTTCTAGAAGATCACTGTTGTAATCTGGTGTGACACCTTGCTATGTGGACACAGACGAATAAATCCCAAGTCTGGGTAAAATAATATCCAAGTCTGGATATTTAGGCGGAGGTATGGAACAAAGGATTCTAATCCTTTGTTAATGGAAGAAGGCGCGAGGGTTTATGTTTTCCTTTGGGCGCGCAACTATAGATTTGCTGACTGTTTTTCCCTTTTTGTAATACCAGTGCGCGGCCGCGCAAGGCTTAAAAAGTCAAAAGGCCAATCTGTGGTATGGTCTCAAATCCTTTTTATGAGGTTTTTGGGACCTTACCCCTTCAGATGTAACATTTAAAATGATAAAAAAATAGAACCCAACTAGATGTAACACCCGTTGCATTGCGGTGGGTAAATTTAAATACGATTAAATGTAAAACGTCGAATTGCAAGTTGAACTAACATAAAGGATTAACTAGATCTACCAACATTGATTCTTTACAATGTCATAAAAAATACAATCAAGTTATTCAAAAACTGTTATACCTAGCCCTAATTTTGTATCAAAAATATATTTGCTAACATAACGCATGTAAAGCGCGTATATTGCCAGTTGTAACTCCGCTTGTTTCTCAAGAATCTTACAAACCCTTTCAATGAGTTTGGTGGGTTTGTCATTAATACATTTGTCAAATTCTATCACATCTTGAAGAATACGAGGGAGCCTCTCTAACACGTCATATCCTTGTTTGAAGTTGACATTCTAGTCATTCGAAAATACATATTAGTTATCTTAGATTTCAAACGAGCAACAATAAAAACATTAATATTAGAAACTTATCACGTATATGAAATCTGGAACGAATTGGCACAAACACATCATCATAGCCGTTTAGTTTGATGATGCCATTTTGTCCATAAGGACCACATATACAACTCTTTTGTCATCGTCAAATTATTCATTAACCGGAACGTAAATAAGAAGAGGGAAAAAACGCAAAATATACATACAAAAGGACGGGATGTTAAGAAGTTTTTTTTTAAATTGATTCAGAAATCTGGAAATAAGTAGTTGCTTATACCAAGCCTTCACAATCTTCTCAAAGCGCGTCTATTGCCAGTTGTAACTCCACTTGTTTCTCAAGAATCTTACAAACCCTTTCAATGAGTTTGGTGGGTTTACATTAATACATTTGTCAAATTCTATCATATCTTGAAGAATACGAGGGAGCCTCTCTAACACGTCATATCCTTGTTTGAAGTTGACATTCTAGTCATTCGAAAATACATATTAGTTATCTTAGATTTCAAACGAGCAACAATAAAAACATTAATATTAGAAATTTATTACGTATATGAAATCTGGAACGAATTGGCACAAACACATCATCATAGCCGTTTAGTTTGATGATGCCATTTTGTACATAAGGACTACATATACAACTCTTTTGTCATCGTCAAATTATTCATTAACCGGAACGTAAATAAGAAGAGGAAAAAAACGCAAAATATACATACAAAAGGACGGGTTGTTAAGAAGTTTTTTTTTAAATTGATTCAGAAATCGGAAATAAGTAGTTGGTTATACCAAGCCTTCACAATCTTCTCAAACCAGCTTTTAAACATCATAGTCTATGGAAAGTACTCTCAATGTGCAACACACAGGTGCTTCTACAACAACAAATTGCCTTGCAAAACGACACCCAAAATAACAACTATGTGAAACAAAACGAAAAACAACCAGCATCACAAAGCTAATGCTTCCATCAACACTTAGGGTCCAAATGTCGTAAATCAAGAAAGAAACCAGTGTATACATAGCAACAAAATGTACAACACATAAAACCAACCATACCATTCCAAGAAGCATAAAAAGAAGCAATGTAGCATGTAAAACAACATGAAGCGTACAAAGTAAGCAACACGTGTATCAAATATTGTTAGAATGCCTAGATGATGAGATGACATAGGCTCAGAAGCCCATCACGGCTACAGGTAATAATGCCACTCCAAATGACAAGTGACATCATCGCCAATAAAAACACGCATTGTAACTCTCATATTAGTACAAAGCCATCGTCATATAGACCAAAAGTTCAAACCACATCAGCCAACCATCAAACACCATACGAAAACTCATATTACCACAAACATCTTAAACGTCTCAAATCAACAGTTACTGTAATCCTCATCGACAACAAAATCCAACTTCAACAGGAACCTATTGTGTAAGAATGAAACTGTGTTGAGGTGTAAGAATTCCAAACTATTATATAGACTAGAGGTTTAAGAATCAAAAGAATACAAACTAGTCATATCAAATGTACATATATACATGCAGATTAAATTCGTTTGAACAAGAATGTATACACATACATCGTTCAATTGAAAATACAAGAAAATCAACCAAGAACGAATACCCTGCAAATATATACACATACATAGTTCTCCTCCACGGACGATCTACACAATAGGTATACCAACTTTAAAACTGAGAAAAACATCATGTTGAAACAAGTCCCGAATAATCTTGGAGGCTACATTGCTTTAATTGTGATATCTGAAAACTCGAACCCGGAACATATTTTTTTCCCGAACATAGCATTAACAAATCAATTCTCGGTTATGATGCACTTTTATAATTTCAATGTTATATTTCTGGTAGAACAACATTATAATCGGGAATATAAATGAGATAGCAAAGTTATTTCTTTCAAACAACAAACTTAATTAAGATCTCAACTTCAAACAGGAAACTTAATTAAGTTATCTATATGAAACAACAAACTTGTTTAAGTTATTTACATGAAACAACGATCTTATTTAAGTTATTTACATGAAACAACAAATTTGTTTAAGTTCTCTAAATGAATCAGCGACCTTATATTAGATATCTAATTCAAACAACAAACTTATTTAAGATATCTAATTCAAACAACAAACTTATAAAGATGTTTGTTTCAAACAGCGAACTTCTTCAAGTTATTTACTTCAAACAGTGAACTTGAAGTTGGCAGAACTTTCTCAGTATGTTGGTGGAAGTTTGTTGTTTCAAACAACGAACTACCTAGAATTGAAAAGGTTTTTCAAGCCCACATAGAGGCACTCTTTTCTTGTTCAAACCCCCTAATTATGCAAAAAAAAAATCGACGAATATGAGGTTTAATTATATACTAGAACAAATAACATTAATCTAAAATGTAATAAAGCTTAAAGTATAAACTTTAAACCATCAAAATGATTTTATTATTCAATCACAAATCTTGCACATACACTTAAAAACCCACATCTCTGCCTTCATAGATCATGAAAATCTATATCGACAGCCCTCATATACCAACCATTACCGTCATATCGTATATACAGACACACATGAGTGATCCAAGACTTATATTCAATTCTTGAAACTTGAAAAAGAGCGTATTTGCGCGACCACAATCAGCAAATAGTTGTTTTCCTAGTCACAAAACCGTTATCCACCACCCGGTCATCTAGCAACTGAGTTGGTGGTGTTTCATCCATGTCTGACTCAGTGATATCTTCCGTATTAAAAAAACTTGGTTGATTCGCTGAAGATAACATTCTTGCCCACATCCTATCAGTAACTACAATCTTGTTTTGTTTCCCAGTTGATCTCTTCAAAAATAACAATAACTCAATTGATTTGTGTTTCTATTTTTTCAAAATGGAAAATGATTCAGGGGTATAATGGCAATTTTAACTTAGGTAAAACGGTAGTAACACTCTTTACCATGTGTGGTAGAGAACAAAGGAAAAGAGATATGTGTATCCTTAAGTTGTAGAGGGAGGAAAAGAGAGGGGGGTTGTCAAAAAAGGAGGAGCAAACAAGGAGAAAGGGTGAGCAAGTCTCAAGAGAAATGAGATAGGTACATTTGGAATGAATCGCAAGTAAAATGTTAGTATCAAGGAAAAAATGTGCTTGTTGAAGGTTCAAGGGTCGGACTAAAAGCTAGATAGCATTGCTTAAGAGAAAGTATGAGAGAAAGCCAAAGTATCATGTGTAAGAGAGAGTGTGTTAGAGAGAGAGAGTAGAAAATGTCTAACCCTTTGCTCGTGCGAGACTAAAGTGTTTTAATACCGAAGAGAGTTTAGACCCTCTTGTCGAGGTGACATATACTCCCAAAAACCTTGCTAGACAGTATAGATAATTGTACAATTTTCGTTTTATCTTATGTTGCATCTTTGTCGAACCTACTTTTGGACCAAGACGTTGGTATTTGGTTGTTGGTCAAAACATGTGGTTTGACACTTGTTGCCTCTTAGGATCGAGGTCGTGCCATATCCTTTATCATGCTATGATGATATAGACACCATTGGTTTATCTCCAATCGTCTGGTAGATGCATGGTTTAACCGATCTAGAGTTTGTATATTCTAAAGGAGTGGATGATGGGTGTCGAATCCATCAAATAGATAAATCATAAACATACTAATATGAGTGAAATACGGTTCGTGTCCTCAGGGATGCAAATTAACCAATTATACCGAAAACGTTTTCAAGTGCAAATACGGTTGTTTTAGATGGGGTTTTGATTTAAACTAAAAACTGACAAAAAAAAAATAACGACTAAGATGATTAAATTATTGGAAAATTCAGATATTAAAAGCTAATTCCAACACTAAAGCAATTTCTTGATTTAATTTTCCTTACGATTGTTAACAGTTATGGTGCAATGATCCTTTAATCAACGTTTTGTATCGATACTAGACGTCACACCGTTTAGACATCCACTCCTTCTAATGTCTAACCCAGTGCAGTTCGTCGATTAGAGCCAACCCACTAATCTAAGCTCACGTCGTTTGGATCTTAGTGTGCGGGTTGCGTGATAAAAGTATCGGTTATAATCAAACACTTACGCCTTTCAGAATGTTTAACTAGATTGTAAGATTCTATAACGAATTTAAATTTATAGACAAATTAAACTGTTATTTGTTCCTTTATATCAAAAGTTAAAACTGATTAGGGTTTCAAAACTTAAGAACTTTATTAGAATTAGTGGGGAACCCGCGCGTTACGGCGGAATCTAATGTGTACAAAACACAAAAAAGCATATTTAATAGTATAACCAAGTGGTCAACGTTGTGTTTCAAATAAGCCCTTGTAAAATAAATACTTAGATGTGTGTTTCAAATAAGCCCTTCTAAAATAAATACTTAGATGTTCGTGAAGTGGGAGGTGACCCATTTAAATAACATCATTACTTTTGCACCCCCGTTTGTTTCATATTTGACTAAGTTGACATGATAACTTCCATCTAGCCAAAGAATATATTGGATCAACTAAAACACTTGTTTCTTGAGGAATGCCACATGCTTCTATCTCCCCACTCATCACATTTCACTAGTAGCATGTTTGAAAGATTCGTTGGGCATTTAAAAAAAACACAAATTTGGAAGTTCGGTAAAATATCAATAAATAAAAAGCTCAATGTGCACAACCGAAAATTTAGTAGAACTAAGAGTTTTAAAAGAGAAAATGATTTAAATGACAGTCGATTAAACCATATTAATAAAGGATGTTGATGTTTATTTAACAAATATACGAAATTTAGCAAAATAACAAATTATAAGAGAACTTGAAATCTACATTTACCGGTAAACTATACCTTTTTCTCTTAAAATAATTTTACTAAAGACAAACCCAGTGCACGAGGCTCCTTTACTAAAGATAAATTTACTTATTCCATTTCAATTTTTTCTTTCAGATGCAACCAAAATCACCTCACAGACCCCATACTAAATCAATAAATCCTGATCCCCTTTAAACAGGCATATGTGTTGAGAAAGTGCATATGAATATATATGGACTACCACATACATGGACTGTTATTGCATATGCGAATCCAGATCGCATACATGATATTGCATGAGCTACATTGAAAGCATTATAAAACTATTAGTAGAAATCCAAATCTCTATTTTTTGGTAAACCACAACATAAAACACAAATCGAACTAAAACAATAAGACTTTAGTCAATCCCAATGACACTAAGTAGCTATGAATATCAACGCACACATGTTAATAATTTTAGCCTACAAGAAGGATTTGGACTTAAATACCTGAGAAAAAAAGACTCTTTCATGACTTATCCATACTGTGAGACACATCACAAAGAAAAAACAACAAAGGTCATCATAGCCAGTGTAATTTTCACCTCTAAATAGGGTAATGATAGTTAAAGTTGCAATGTGGCATACCAGAATTTGGCAACATGATTCTGATCTCAAATCAAACCCACGCACAAGCAAAAGTAAAAAAAAAAAAAAAGAGGTCTTATATTATACCCTCTCGGAACTTAGAATATTAAAAGGATTTTAACCGGAAACTGTTATTTAGATACTGTAGAGTCCTACGTTCTCCTAACGTACTTAACAAGGGTAAATACGTAAAAAATCACTCAACTATTATGAGATCAACTTCGCAACTAAAACGCAAAATGGATAAAAACAAATCTACCTTATTTAAAAAAAAACAAAAGCAATATAAAGACCGTTTACCCCAGTTCGATGAAAGAGAATGGACCGTTTGAATTCAGTTGTAACTTCCGAAGTTCGATTAGATTCTGATGAAACACATGCGAGTCAAGAAGCGAACTCGTGAGCGGCTATGAGTGTGAAAAGGTTCCCGAGTTTGTTACGTAGTGACGAACTTCCGAAGTCCGATTAGATTCTGATGAAACACATGCGAGTCAAGAAGCGAACTCGTGAGCGGGTATGAGTGTGAAAAGGTTCCCGTGTTCGTTACGGAGTGGCATTTTATACCGATTTATAGGCTGAAGCCATTAATCAACCCATTAAGTTACGAGATCGTCTAAACTCCAAAATCTGTATAGATGCATTAAAACCATTTTATAAATCAAAAGCACTGAAAGTTGAACATGGAACGATCTAAGGGAAAAAAATGGTACCTGCTTTAGACAGAGAATGGACCGTTTGAATTCAGTCGTAACTTCTGAAGTCCGATTAGAT
Organism: Helianthus tuberosus; assembly: GCA_030545235.1. Lineage (NCBI taxonomy): Eukaryota > Viridiplantae > Streptophyta > Magnoliopsida > Asterales > Asteraceae > Helianthus > Helianthus tuberosus. The sequence continues at coordinate 39,337,373 of CM060385.1, forward strand.
TCTGATGAAGTCCGATTAGATTCTGATGAAACACATGCGAGTCAAGAAGCGAACTCGTGAGCAGGTATGAGTGTGAAAAGGTTCCCGTGTTTGTTACGGAGTGGCATTTTATACCGATTTATTGGCTGAAGCCATTAATCAACCCATTAAGTTTCGGTTACCATTGATCTTATATGATTCGCTTTATTGGAATATGTTTAAGAGATGAAATGGTTCGGTTACAATCAAGAAGATGATTAATGTAATTTAAAATCATTGTCGCCATTAACGGAACCATTAAGTTTCGGTTACCATTGATGTTATATGATTCGATTTATTGGATGATGTTTAAGAGATGAAATGGTTCGGTTACGATGAGGAAGATGATTAATGTTACTGTCTTTATTATTTGGATTAGATAAGTAAAGGGTTAATGAAGTATTATTTGAATTATTTGGATTTATGGCCCTTAAAGACGATAATGAGAAGGACAATTATGCCCCCTGACTAAGGTAATTAAGTGTTGTACCATAAGCATTATAAATTGTAATTACTTATTTTTTGCAGGTATCCTTGGGAAATGTTTTATAATATAGTATAGATAATTAACAAAGTGGCTAGTTTTATTGAGAAACTAATATATACACCCGAAAAAAATATTTGATTTAAGATCAAGAAACACACAATCAATCAATCAATCAATCAATCGTACCCAGTAAATCCCACAAATAGCAAAGCTATTGGTAGGGTCTGGGGAGGGTGAGATGTAGGCACACCTTACCTCTATCGCTAAGGATAGAGAGGTTGCTTCCAGAGAGACCCTTAACACCAAAGACATAAAGCAGAAACGTGAGAAACTACATATAACTTTAAAAAGAGCAGTACCAAATATAAAAAAAAGTGGTGGATAGGTGATACGTGGTTGAAAACCGGTGTTCGATATTGCGTAACTTTATGTTTTTACATAAGTTTCAATCTTGAATGGCCTACTTTTAATAAGATTTGTGTTTATGCAGGTTTAATGAAGTTTAAGGAGCTTTTCGGAAGCTTTACGGGACACCGGAGCGATAAACGGACCACCGGGAAGCCTTACGGATCAAACGGGAGCGAAGAATTGAAAAATCAGGAATGAGTTTTTGAGAGCCCATCGTCGACGGGTCACTGGCCGTCGGCGACGCCCCCTTAAAAAGACCGTCGGCCAGATTTTCTCGTATCCAGGAAGTTAAGGCATCGGACTGAGAAAGAAAATCTAAAGCCCGTCGCCGACGGGTTGAGGGCCGTCGGCGACGGCTTGTCAATTCCTGAAACGCGATTTTTTGTGAATTGATGGGTTAAACTCGATTTTGATTGGTCCTCTTGCATGGAATTCGTAAGTTACACACTTGTGGGAGTTTGAAAACATATCTTGGAGCCAGAATCACCCATCTATCACCTACCATTCCAGGATCTACCATCACGACATCATCCGAATCAAGATCATCACCATCAACCATCCTTAATCACCAATTCCTCCATAAACCCTAATTCTCCATACTTCACCATTACCTATCATTCCATAAACCCTAATCATCCACCATTCATTCATCCATCAAGCTTCAAGATGCTTTCATTCACGTTCCAAACATCCGGTGATCAAGCTTCTTCAACAATGAGCGGCTAATCATCTCGGTTTCACCCCGGTGTAGGTAGTTGTTAATTTTAGGGTTTCGAATTGTTCTTGTTTCAACTTAGTGACAATTTGTGTTTGATTTTTGAAACCTTTGATAATAGTGTTACATTTGTTGCGAATTCGTAAATTGTCGAACGATGTTAAAAGTGATGACTTTGCGAAATGGTGATATGTAATTGTGCATTGTCGTGGTTAGGATTTACTTGTGTTGATTACAAAGTGTATTCTTGTCCGTTCTTCGGGACGTTGATAGTTATTGGCACCTAAGTCATGGTACACTAAATCCGTTACTCAAATGCATTTGAGTTGAATCTAAAACTTGTAGAAATCATAGGTTAGCAATTACCGAAACCGGGTGTGATTCCTTTTTCTTATTATTGTTCTAGTAATCAATTTTCTCGTAATCATTATTTGTTAATCAATTTAATCAATTCACTTAGTCTAAACTCATATCTCTCAATTAAACAAAATTCATAAAAACAATCTAGTAATCTTCATAATTCGTGACATTTGTTCTAATTCATTCGAATCCACATACAAACCACATACTCTTCGTGGTTCGACCCCTTGCTACCACTAGCTATTTGTTAAGGGTAAATAGGGCTTATAAATATTATCTTTGACCGGAGCGTGACACTCTGATCAAATTTTGGCGCCGTTGCCGGGGAGTGCGTGCGCTTTGTGTTTGGATTATTGTTTGAATTTGTGTGATTATCTGTTTAAATTGTTTAGCTTTCTTTTTGTACTTGTCTTTTTCCTTGTTACGCGGGGTGTGTTACCTGTGCAGATTACAGGTAGTGCATGCATACGCGGAACTCCGGGAGGACTTCACCTTTAGTCTACGAACCGGAAATCGAAAGAGTAGCAAGAAGAAATCTAGCAAGCCGCTTAGAGGCAACACTTGTTTCTAATCAAACCAACGAAACACCACAACTCACACCAACCATTGAAACTGATTCAATGGCGAACCAAAATTCTAACAAAAACTTCAACCAAAACCCAAACCAATTCCAATCCCGAGGAACCTTTTACCCCGCCCAAAATGTTCAACCCATGCCTCAAGAGCGACCGGGTGGTAATAACAACAATGGACCACCCACACCACCTTTCCAAAACCAAAATCCCAATAACACCCAACGAACACCCCAACAACAAAACCTTCATCGACACAATTCCCTACCCATTAATCTTGATGATCGGAATGTCAATTCCGATAGTCGAGGTAATCGTGATCGCGGCAATCCCGCGAATGAAGACCCATTTTTCAACATCGATGACTTGAGGAATGCAATCCCCGATGATGAGCCTTATAGTGTTCCCAGTTATCAATCGCCGGAACATGTAAGCATTCATACAGAAAATTCGGATGATGGGGGTTACTATGATGATCGAGTGGATGATGATGAAGATTGGGGATACATAAATCGGGGTAATGGCTACAACGCAAGAGGATATGAAGATGAAGAATTTGGCTATCAAAATGATAATTATGTTGGGGATGACGATTATGGTTATGGAGACGGAAGAAATGATGGGTATGAGAACAACCGTCAACCACAAAACGACTATCAACGGAATCGGAATGGTGGGGGTCGCAACAATAACAACAATGCTCACCATAATCGGATTCCTCGTTTTGTGGGGGGTGGCAATCAAAGAGGTAATCAAGGTAGGAATCAAGGAAGGGATGAAAGAAGGGATGATAGAAGGGATGAAAGAAGAAATGATAGAAGGGACAACCGAAGAGTGGTTGATCAAGAAGTTAACGGTCCCCATCGTCGTCAACAACCTCCACGGGGAGTGAATGATCGTTTTAGGCCGGTTGTCACCGAGAACGACTCACCAATCGTTTGTGAGAGGAGGATGTTTGATTGTAAACCACATTACATCAACATACTTCCTCATTTTAATGGAAGGTCTAACGACGAACCGTACACACATTTGGCGGAGTTTTCTTCCATTTGCAGCACTATCGAGGGGCATAACTTCGCACTAGAGGAGGTCAAACTTCGTTTGTTCCAATTTTCGTTGAAAGACAAAGCGAAGCAATGGTTCCTTACACTTCCAGCCAATAGCATTCGCACATGGGGAGAAATGCAACAAGCTTTTCTAGATGAGTATTATTCAATGGCAAAGACCGACGATGCTCGTGATGAAATTAGGTCTTTTCACCAATTATCGGGCGAACCATTGCATGAAGCCTTCACAAGATTTAGGGAGTTGATGCGAAAGTGCCCACATCATCAAATAGAGAAGTGGGAGTTGGTCAAGTGTTTTGTACGGGGTCTAGACGACGACACATGGAACCGACTTGAATCAACGAGCAACGGGACCCTTCTAAGCAACCATGAAGATGATGATTGGGAGTTCTTGGAGCGAATGAGTAAACGGTCGAAAGAGAAAGAATCGGCCGATCGAGCTAAGAAACATCCCATTTCCCGGTCACTTCCCGATCTCGACTCTAAAGATCGGATTTCTACCTTAGAGCGGGAAATGGCTCGAATAAAGAAGAAGGAAGCGAACGTGGTGCAATTTGAGGTGTGTGAAGAGTGTGGTGACATTGGACATAGAGCGGAGCAATATCCAACGGGGTCGAGTGACTACACCGAGGAAGTCAACCAAGTGTATGGAGATCAGAAGCAATATGACATGAACTCCAACACTTACCATCCGGGTTTGAGAAATCACCCTAATTTCCGGTATGGTAATGCCTCAAATAAAATGAACCCGAATTTTCAATCGGGTAATCAAGGAGGTCAAGGTGGGTCATCGTACAATAATCGGCAAGGTGGTAACCAAGGGGGTTACCAAAAGAATTACAACCAAGGTGGTAACCAAGGATATCAAAACCGTGAAGGCAACTATCAACGGGGTTACAACCAAGGTGGTAATGGGGGTGGTGCATCCAACTCCCAAGGTGATAATTCGATTAACTCGAAACTAGATGCTATCATGAACACTATGAGCACTCTCACCAACTCACATCAAGAACTCAAAACGGAAATGCGGAATTCAAACCAAGAAATTAAAATTGAAATGCGGAAAGAGTTTGAGGTGAGGGATAAATCCCAAAAAGCATTAGAGAAACAAGTAGGCCAACTTGCGGAGGAAATGACTCAAGTGAGAGGAAGCATGGGCAAGCTTCCAAGTGACACAACGGTGAACCCTAAGCATCAAGGGTCAAGCTCGAGGAATACACGTGAGGTCCCAATTAATAAAATTACTTTACGTGGTGGTCAAGTTGTTGATAATGGTGTCAAAACACCATCACCCCAGTTTGTTGAAGGGGTGGTGGAAGATGCTAGTGAAGATGAGAATGAGGATGGTCAAACGGGTCAAAATTTAAATGACTTGAAAAAGAATAATAACACTCCCGTTGTGACCATACCCGTCCCCAAGGCTAAGGAAAAGGGTGTGGAGGCTAATACCGCCCCTTATCCCGAAGCATTGAAGGGACCCATTAAAAAAGTTGTAAACAAAAGAGGCCCACAACAAGAAGAGTTGTTGGAAATTTTCAAACAAGTAAAAATCAATTTACCTCTTTTGGATGCAATCAAACAAGTACCGTCTTATGCTAAGTACTTGAAAGAATTGTGTACCCAGAAACGAACTCATAAATTTCCTAAAAAATTAGATTTAACCGAAAATGTGAGTTCGATTCTTTCGGGTGCACTTCCACCTAAGCTCCAAGATTCGGGTGCGCCTATCATTTCAATTCAAGTAGGCGATTTCAAAATCAACCGTGCACTTCTAGATCTTGGTGCTAGCGTGAGCATTCTACCGGGTAGTTTGTATGACCAATACGAGTTTGGTCCACTTCAGTCGTCAAACACCACCGTGGTGTTAGCCGATTTGACACCCAAACTACCCCGTGGAATTGTTTCGGATGTGATAGTAAAAATCGAGGATTTTTACTATCCGGTGGACTTTTTAGTGCTTGATTACGTGGCCAAGGACCCAACCAAACAACCTACGGTGATTTTGGGTCGACCGTTCTTAGCAACCGCAAATTCTCAAATTGATTGCAAAACAGGAACGGTTGACATGACATTTGGAAACCGAAGGTTGAGATTGCATGTTTTTTCCGGACTTATGAACCCTCCAGTTGATGATGAATGCTATATGGCGGACATTGTTGACACGTGTATACCTCTTTGCGACACAGTCGTGGATGGGGAAAACACAATGGAGGATTGTTATATTTTTGACAAGTCACAGGTAGAGGTGGAAAAGAGCACAGACGAGGAAGTGAAAAGTTTGGAGGTGCTTGCGGTTCGAGAGGGAAAACCGATATGGACGCACCAAGTTGAGAGTTTACCGGAGAGCATTGACACCAAGTTGAAGCCATCGTTAGTAGAGCCTCCAGAGGTTGAATTGAAGGCGTTGCCTAAGCATCTCAAATATGCTTATGTTGGTGAAGGCAACACTCTCCCGGTTATCATTGCATCAAACTTAACCGAGGAGCAAGAGGATAAATTAATGGGTGTTTTGGTCACTAATCGGGCAGCGATTGGATGGACCATTGCTGATTTGAAGGGTATTAGTCCCTCGGTGGTGATGCACAAAATCATCACGGAAGAGAATGTAACTCCCGTTCGAGATGCCCAACGGAGATTAAATCCGAATACGCGGGAGGTAGTGAAAAAGGAAGTGCTGAAATGGCTCGATGCGGGTATCATTTACCCGATCTCGGATAGTCAATGGGTGAGCCCAACACAGACAGTTCCAAAGAAAGCGGGTATACAAGTCGTCAAAAATGACGCAGGTGAAGAGGTAGCCACTCGGCCAGTAACCGGGTGGCGAATTTGTATTGATTATAGGAAGTTGAATACCGCAACTTCCAAAGATCATTTTCCTTTACCATTCATTGATCAAATAGTTGAGAAATTGTCGGGGCAACAATTTTATTGCTTCTTAGATGGCTATTCTGGTTATAACCAAATTGCCATCCATCCAGAAGATCAATCAAAGACCACATTTACTTGTCCCTACGGCACCTTCGCATTTAGGCGAATGCCATTTGGATTATGTAACGCCCCCGCCACCTTCCAAATGTGTATGATGAGTATCTTTTCAGATATGGTGGGGAAGTCTTTGGAAATCTTCATGGATGATTTCTCGATTTTTGGGTCATCATTTGAGGCTTGTTTGGACCAACTAGACAAAGTACTAAAAAGATGTGTCGAAACTAGTTTGGTCCTAAGTTGGGAAAAGAGCCATTTTATGGTTCAAGAGAGAATCGTGTTGGGACACGTGGTGTCGAGTCGTGGGATAGAGGTTGATCGTGCAAAGGTGCAAGTTATATCTACTTTGCCATATCCCACGAGTGTTAAAGGTGTTAGGTCATTTCTAGGTCATGCGGGTTTTTATCGACGGTTTATTAAGGGTTTTAGTGATATAACCAAGCCTTTGTGTAACTTGTTGTTAAAAGACCAACCGTTTGATTTTAATGAAAGTTGTTAAAACGCTTTTAACAAGTTAAAAGAAAAGTTAGTTGAGGCCCCAATCTGGCAATCGCCAAATTGGTCTTTTCCTTTTGAAATTATGTGCGATGCGAGTGATTATGCGGTGGGGGCCGTGTTGGGACAACGGGTTGAAAAGAAACCCGTTGCCATATACTACGTTAGTAAGACTCTTTCGGGTGCAGAATTAAATTACACTACCACCGAAAAAGAGTTACTCGCGGTGGTGTATGCAATGGATAAATTTCGGTCATATATATGGGGTAGTAAAGTGATTATTTATTCTGATCACACTGCAGTTAGATACCTCATGGAGAAGAAAGATGCAAAACCGAGGTTGATCCGATGGGTGTTGTTGCTCCAAGAGTTTGATTTGGAGATACGGGACAAAAAGGGTACCGAGAATGTGGTAGCGGACCATTTGTCTCGGTTGATGGTTGATGAGGATCCTAAATCGTTAGAGATCAATGAGTCGTTCCCCGATGAGCATATTATGAAATTGGATAAGTTGCCTTGGTATGCTAACATTGTCAATTACCTTGTTACAGATGACTTACCGACACATTGGGATAGACGGAAGAGGCAACACTTCATGTCTCAAATCAAGTATTATCAGTTGGAAGAACCGCACTTGTGGAAGGAGTGTGCGGATCAAGTGATCAGAAGATGCATAGATGACGAAGAGATTCCAAGCATGTTGCAGCATCTACACTCGTTTGCATGTGGTGGCCATTTTAGTGGTCACAAAACGGGTCACAAAGTGTTGAATAGTGGCCTTTATTGGCCTACTATTTTTAAAGATGCTAATGAGTTTTCAAAGAATTGCATAGAGTGCCAGAAAATAGGGGGTATTTCAAAAAGGGATGAGATGCCCATATAACCAATCCTTGTAGTCGATGTTTTCGATGTGTGGGGTATTGATTTCATTGGCCCATTTCCCAATTCTTATGGCAATTTGTACATCTTGGTGGCCGTTGACTGTGTCAAAATGGGTCGAAGCAATAGCCACCAAGACAAACGACCATTCCGTGGTGTGTAATTTTGTTCAAACCAATATTTTCTCAAGGTTTGGGATTCCTCGTGTCATCATAAGTGATGGAGGATCTCATTTTAAAAATTTTCGGTTTGGGAAACTTCTAAAACGGTTTGGTGTTGACCATTGGATTGCTACCCCCTATCACCCGCAAACAAGCGGGCAAGTCGAGGTGTCAAATAGGCAAATCAAAGAGATTTTGCAAAAGACCGTGCGGGCGGACCGTAAGGATTGGTCAATTAAGTTAAACGATGATTTATGGGCCTACCGTACGGCACATAAGACACCTATTGGCACTACACCTTACCGGTTGGTTTACGGTAAAAATTGTCATTTACCGGTTGAACTTGTGCACAAATCATTATGGGCTATTAAGGAAGTTAATGTTCAATATGATGATGCAGGTAAGGAACGAAAGCTCAAGTTGTGTTAGTTGGAGGAGCTAAGGGAAATGGCATATGAATGCGCATCCAAGTACAAAGATGGGATGAAGAAAGCGCATGATGCCAAGTTGAGAAAGAAAGAGTTCGTTGTGGGCCAAAAGGTATGGCTTTACAATTCGAAGCTCATGTTCTTTCCCGGAAAGCTCCGGAGCAAATGGATGGGACCCTATGTTATCACCCGGGTCGGACAATTGGGTGATGTTACCATCGAGGACCCGAAGGATGGGGTACGACAAACGGTAAATGGTCATCGGCTAAAACCGTTTGTCGATGGTAACGAAAAGTTGGATGAAAACAAGGAATCGGTGAGCTTCGTGGTAAGCATCCCGATTTATGAGGTCGAATGAAAAGGACCGGTAACGTTTTGTGTAAAGTTATGTATAATTATTTAATTGTTTGAGTGTTTTTGATATAATCGTTCAGTTTCATACTAACCCTGTTTGATTGTGTGAAGTCCGGATATCCCGAACGAGTTTTGAAGACGTAAGGTATGTTTCTAGACTTTATTAGGTGCATTGAGGACAATACACGATTTTTTTTGGGGGGTGGTAAGGCCGTTAACGATGTTCGCGTTTCAAGATTTTAACTTATAAAAAATTACAAAAATATTTTTAATAATTTTTAGGATTTTTAAATGTATATAGTTCCTTTATTAAAATTCCATCAAATTCTTCCTAGTTTAAAAAAAAAATTGGGAAATGGAGACCCCGTCGGCGACAGGGGTAGAACCGTCCGGGACGGGCAGCAGAAACACCCGTCGGCCCAATTTTCCTGTATCCAGGTACTTAACCCGTCGACACCCACATCACAATCCACAACCCGTCGGCGACGGGTTCACGGCCGTCGGCGACAGGCTTCTGTTTATTCGACGGCACCAGCTCGTTTTTTGCACTACAAACTCGAACCAAACACCAATTTTTCTCATCTAAACTCATCCCTAACTCATTCCCAACCACATAGTCGACCCATACTCCCTACACATCATTTAGAACTTCTAAATCCCTGCTTTCTCTTCCACCTAACTCACCCTTTCTCTTCATCTTCCTCACCTCTTTCTCCTAAACCCTAGAAACCTTCAACCTCTCATAACTCTCTCAATTCTCCACCAATTCATTTGATTTTTGAGTCCATCTGGAGTAACTTTTCGAGAGAAACAAAACCCCCAACACGGTTTTCATCAACTCTTGCTAGTTTGCAAGATCTTTGGGCGTGTAACTTAGGGTTTTTGAAGGGGTGTTCATCAATCTTGTTGCTTTACATCTTTTCATAGTTTTTCTTGTTCCAACAACACAAAGGTATGGATTCTCCTTAATTTTATGCATGATTATCATATGCTTATTTTCTTTCTTCCGAAATTTTAAACTTGTTAGTTTAAGAGTAGGTTGTTTAGACAATGTATGTTGTTTTAGCATGATTTTGAGCAAGATTAGTTGTTTGGATGGAATTTGAGCATGTTATAACCATAGTGAAGTGATTACACTCGTTATTTACATGATTGAACATGAAGGTGATGTTGAATTTTGTTGAACTTATAAGAAATTGCAAGTTAACAAGGAAGTTGATAAGTATATGATAAAATAAGCGACTTTGGAAGTTTAAAAAGGTGATTTTACATTCACTTGTTAATAAAAACTTCAACATCACACCTCATGTTCAAAGTTTGAGAGTTTAGTGAAGGTTTGGTTTTATATTGATGTTTCGCTTGTTTGTGATTGTAGTTATGGCCGGTGGCAAAAGACAAAAGACTACAGGGCAAGCTTCATCATCGGGAGTCGGTTCTTCTTCCGGTTTAATACCGAGGAAATGGGAGCAATTAAGTTCCATCGAAGAGGATGATGCAAGACTGTATAGACAGGATTGGGCGTGGGCAAAGTTCAGGGATAGCAAAAGCACCGAAGTATGGGATGAGGAGAAGAACAAACCCTTATCGGGTTATCAAGATAGGAAGTTAGAGGCCAAGCTCTGGAAATGGAAAATGGTCAACAAAGTGAATAACTCAGTTCCGGAAAGGAGTTTATGTGAAAGAGTGGTGAATGTTGAAGAGTTCAAACAAATCGGAATAGCACAAATGTTTGAACGCCAAGGTTGGGAAAGGGTGCTTGATTGGTGCGAAGATAACACTTCGCGGATATATTTGGCGGAAGTGTGCGAGTGGCTGTCGACGTTGAGGTTTATGAATAAAGATAGTCCTCCTGCTGAGTGGAAATTGGTTGGTAAAACAAGCCGGGGGGTAATGACGATGTCTTTCGAAACAATCAATTGCATTGCACGCTTTGATTCTCTGGGGGTGCAACCATATGACTATCCAACTATGCAACAATTTTTGGATAATCATATGAATGATGGTGATCCGGAGCAGATGACCGCGGCTATTTTACCATACAGTGATGGGGGAGAGGCAAAGAGAAATCAAATGACGATTGAGGGAAAGATTCTCCAAGGGATTTCTGTTGAGAAAATTTTGGTGAGGTTTGGTGATCGTCGAGGTGTTAGAGCGAGTGACTGTAGGGTGGTGCACTCTTTGCTATACGGGACCCCTACATTGTCATGGAGACACATAGTGATAATGAATACGTGGGCTACTCGGGAGTCGTCCCAGATGCGTTTTATTCCATACGCACGCCTCATTAGTGCCATGGTTGTTCAACAAAATTGCCTACCACCGGAATCACTATGGGTAACTAAGCCGTTAGAGGAAATTAACAATGCCTCCATGAGGAAGAACTGGAAGATAGAGGTTAAGCTCTCAGGGAACAAGTATGTTGTGACCGACAGGATGGGTCATAAGTATGAGTTTCTTACTTCAGGGGCACAACCGGAATTGAGAGAAGATGAAGAGATGGGTGATGAAGAGGAGGAAACTGAGCCCTCCGGTCCACAAAGACCAAGACAAAGATACATGAGGCCGCATAGGGAAATTAATGCAGATGTGGCGGGCTTTGTGAACATTAGACGGGTGCCCTCCTACAAAAATTTTGATCGGGGACAGCAAGAGATATATGACAATGTCTCTGCATGCATAGGTGAAGGCCGAGAATATAACCGAAGGAGGGAAGCCTGGGAGGAGGCACAGGGACCCCAAATGCAGGAGTTTTGGGCAGTTCAAGCAGCCCATCGGGAGAGAATGAATAAGTTTGTGGAAGAGCAACAACTATTCCAAGCAATGCAGAGGTCATACATGGAACAGTTGGCGAAGATGCAAGAGGATGAGGTAGACCGAAGACGGGGATGGGAGGAAGCAGAGGCAACGCGTCAAAATGAAGCAAGAGAATTGGAACGACGCTGCTGGAGTGCCTTGTATGTCTCTCACCAAATGGCCATTAATAAAGGGCAAGGTGCTCCATGATCAGGAGCGACACCAAAGAGACTATCAAGCTGGTCTCCCATATGCCGAACACTCGGGATGGACCAATTACCCCGACCTTCCCGATCCACAAGGCCCATCCGACCCGACTGCTCACTGGCCCGAAGCGGTAGGTCCAGCTTTATCCCGATCCCTTACCAACCACCGCCTCAAGGGGAGCAAAGTCCACTCAATAACTATAGGGAGATGTTTGAGGCCCTCACTGGTTATCAATACCAGCCAAACCCGCCAGTTGATCCCAACGAGTGATATCAGCGGTAGAGGTATGGTATGTTTTGTGTTGTTGTTGTTGTATACTTTGGTTCTTTATTTCTTTGTCGTTTTTTTATTTAATTTCTGCCTAGTTAAATGAACGTTGTGGGTGTGTTCCCTATATAACCCTCACGAGACCTACTCGTCCTCCCAAGCTATTGGGGGGTTTAAAAGGGCTTGTTGCATACGCTAAATGCAACCGTGATTCCTACGAAAGTGAGTTAGGTTTGTTGTTGTTGTAAATTATTTTTCCACATAAATCTAAGTGAAATAACGCATGGCTTGGTAATGTGTTCATAAAAAGGGTAGAACTAGGTAACTAACAAATTTTGATGGTTGTGAGAAGCATGCTTCTACACAAGGATTAGAATTTGTAGGTACAACATGTTCGCGGGACGACCGTTTTTATGAAGAGACGAAGGAGATATGAGTATCAAGCGACAAAAATCAGGTGCATGTGTTTCTTTTTACTTTGATTCTTAGTTAGTAATAAGTGGAGTGTACATTGTATTTTATTTTCCGGGGTGAGATTTTGGGAAGGTTAGACGTGTCACATCCCTTGTGCGTTTTAAAACTCTAGTTCTTGCACATTGAGGACAATGTTTACCTCAAGTGTGGGGAATGGGGGAGTAGTAAAAGTTTTCGATTTTGACCCATTCATTTAAATTCTACACATTGAGCATAATGTTTACCTCAAGTGTGGGGATGGGGGAAAATTTCAAAAAAATTTCAAAATTTCTTGTTTCAAAAGCGATCTTAAAAGCACAAGTAACCAAGTCAACGAGGGATGTCACAACCCATTTGGTCTTTTGTCATGGTCAAGTTCAAATTAATAAGCATAACGGGTATTTAGCGGGTGGTTATGTAACAACTCTCATTAAAAAGTCCTAATTATTACTTTAATTGTCCATTAGGAAACCCGAATTGAGAAACCCAAGTGATTCTGAACAAACCCTAAAATTTTCAGAATAATCAGAATCAGGATCAGGGCCCCTAAAACTCAGGGGGGTAAACCCTATTCGGTAATATCTTGACAGTTTCTTGTCAAAAATTCGAAATAACGCGAAACCAACTCAGCTGAGCTATGCAGACACGAGGCAAACCTATGGTAGACTAGGGTCTCTCGCGCCACGCGACGCGCACAAGGAGACCTTTCGCGTGGCGCGAGGGGGGCATTTTTCAAGTATAAATAGAACAGTCTGTTTGATGCAATTCTGTGTTAATGCGACGTTCAAAATTCAATTATACTCTGAGTTATAGTAGAAATAGTCTCAAAACACACACGAATCCCGAATCGCTGCCGCAAAACAGGGTAATAACTCGATCGCTATTACGATTCATTGTCCGATCGATCAATATATCCAATGGATGTTTAAGTGCTGCCCACATTAGGGTTATCCTTTGTCATTCATCGTGACTCCGACAGGATGTTTGAGTACTACCTGAACTCGGGGAATACTGTGTCATTCGTCGTGAATCCGATGGATGTTTAAGTGATTGCACTTTGTCATTCGTTGTGAGGGTTTGATCTCGTGAGTTATCGTAAATGCTGTATTGATTACTAACCCAGTTTTGTGTGCATTGTTATTTAAATTAGGTTAACAAGGCTAATCTCTATACTAGACTCTATCCGTGTTAAATCTGCAATGTGAGTCATTCTCTTTTTATCAAATTTCTTTCAAAAGCATGTTTATTTTCAAGGTTATAATTACAGGGATTAAGTCTTTGTAATCACCAAATTACAGCCAGTATGTGGGGTATTGTATACATTACTTTTTCCCGCCACCATTGGACAACGAGTTAGCCAATGGGTGGTCTGACCACAGTCACAGAAATAAGTCGAGTGACAAATACTGTGGGTAGTTGGTTGATATTAGAAATACTGTAATCACCCTTAATACTGTAAACTATAACAAACAGGTCTGTTTTATTAACTAGAATGATTCACTCAGTATTTCCCGCTGACAAAACCTTTTTCAAACATGTTTCAGGTGATCTGTTGTGATTCAGGAAAGGTGCTGTGGAGCACTACAAGCTTAAGGAAGTGGCTCATTATAAAATAAAGAAATATGTTTTGTAAAATAAAGATTTCTCCGTGAAATCATAATATTGTAAATTAACGGGGTTTTATCCTGAATTGTGAAATAAAATAATCGGGAAAATTTTAGTTTTAAAAAGATCCTGATGATAAACTTCTGCTGTTATACTCAATTAAATAAATACCACGGGATTTCTGTCCCGCGGCTCCTGAAACGGGTAAAACCGGGTCGGGGGCCGTGACAGAAAAAGGTGGTATCAGAGCCACTGAGTTAAGCTAATTAAGTATTTAGAAATACTTAATTTTTCCTGATTACTATTATGTGATTATATGTTTTATTAACTGACTATTTGTTAGTTACAGTATGGGTAAACAAAAGCTTTCAAACATCTATCTTAAATTAGATAGGTCATCAAATGAAAAAGGAAGTTCATCCCAAACTCCTGAAGAAGGAATATTCGTTCGAAAAGCCCAATACGAGGAACCACTTTCTCCTGATAAAAGAAGTTTAATTATTAGAAAAAGTCAAGAGAAATTAAGGAAATCCCGAGAAAAGAAAGTTAAAAAGGAAACTCAGGAATTAATCAGTAAATCACCCTGGGAAGACAAGTTAGACGAAAAATGGGCAAATCTTTATATGTTAGCTACAGTAGCAGTAAATGCAGATCTCTAAATAAATTGACTAGCAAACCCTATCACTTACAAGCTAGAAAATACATCCAGTAAATAAATAAATTTACAGTAAAACATAAGTGTGTTTTAAATTTCAGTTGTTTTGTAATAATATAGTAGGCAATAATATGTGAAGGTTATTTTGAAAGTTATTATAAAATTTTTAATTTATTTTAAACAGCATGAATGAGTTATCCGGAGCCCTAGAGAATCTCAACCTCTACCCCGTAAACATAGAAGTTTCCAAAGAATTTACTGGGTACTTTCCTGATATAGAACAACCAATAGAATTCAACGCTCCACCTTTGAAAAAGCCAAAACCAAAGAAAAGAAGGAGATACGTGTGGGGAAGTCATCTACGTAAGAAAAAGCCAGCTAAGAGAATTCCTAAAATAAATAATCCCTTAGAAAAAGGAAAAGAAATTGAAACTGGGGAAAGTTCTAGACAACCGGAATTGGAAACTGAAGTCAGGGAAGAATCTAGGCAAATGGGAATACAATTTGAGGAATACTCTAAGGAAATAGAAATGGAGGTTGGAAAAGGTACTAGACAAACTCAGATGGAAATTGGAGAAAGTTCTAAACGAAACCATGACATAACATTTCAGGAGGAAATAGATTTTATATTGGCAAGCTATGATACTATTCAGCCTGTCAATACAAATGTTTTTACTCGTCCTATTGAAACCCAAATCCCTATAAATCTTGAACCAGCAATTTCAGAACCAATAATCCATACCCAACCTCTGGGAATGGACGAATGGTGGACAAATGACTGGCACTTCCAAAACATTGTCAACAGTCCTTATTCCGTTCTCCCACAATTCGATCTAGAACCCCTACCAAATCCACCGATGAGTAACGAGAATATGGCTGAACTTCGCCATTTTGGTGAAGAGTTGATGGATGCTGGGAATAGGATCCGAGAGATAGGAGGACAAATTGCCTGGAAATATGATGAAAGGGAGCTTCGTTTTTAGGAAAACAAATGACGAGAGAGGAGTGGGTCATGAGTCTGTATTTGTATAATAACAGTAATACTAGTCAGTGTGTGTGAAATAACCAATAAAACGGTTGTATATAGAAGCATGATAGAATCTATAAACAAATGGAAATTTTAGAAAATTTACAATTTTGTTTGTTTATTTGTTAAGTAATTACGTGCAATTAATTGTAACATTGGATTATTTCTTTTATACTAATTTATCTATAAATTAATTATCAGATGGCCAACATTGATAATGAACCAGTAAATGAAGTAAATCAATATGAGCCAATTCAGGAAGAACAATTGTTAAATAGGCAAGATATAGAGGATATCGTTGCACAAGGAATAGCCAATGTTATTCCAGCAATTGTTGCTGCTGTTCAAAAACCTGTTAAACCTCAATCAATCATTCCTAGTAGACGTACCCAAGGCGACAATTTTAGTAACAGTATAAACGGAGGCGGAAATCATGTTAATAACAATAATGATCTGCAAGCCCCAATTTTCAAGAAAATGAAAGCTGCAACACCTGGTTGCACTTACAAAGAATTTCTTGCTTGTAAACCAACTGAGTTTGCAGGTAACGAAGGGGCTATTGCAGCATTACGTTGGTTAGAGAAAACTGAGGCAGTAATTGCTATAAGTAAATGTGTTGAGGAAGATCAAGTTATGTATGCTTCCAATCTTTTTAAAGAAGGGCCATTAGAATGGTGGAACACAATATTACAAGCTAAAAGAAGGATTGTGGTCTATGCCATGAACTGGGAAGAATTTAAGAGTCTTGTAGAAAGAAAATTCTGTCCCGAGTATGAAAAAGATCAAATGGCAAATAAATTTCTAAACCATCGGATGGTTAATGTGGACTGTCGAGGATATACTTCGACATTCTTCGAATATGCTAGGGTGGTACCAACACTGGCTTCGCCAGAACCGGTACTCATTTCCCGCTACATTTGGGGATTAATTAGCGAAATCCGCAACATTGTTAAGGCTGCGAGACCTCACACTATTGACGATGCAATGGAACTAGCCAACACCCTAACTGATGAACTGGTACGCACAAGAGATGAAAACAGGAAGAAGGAACTGGCTCAGAAAATTTCCCAAGGATTTCGGGTGGGTAATAATAGCAACTTCAAGAAAAGAGGAATAGGGCAATCTTCAACTTTACCATTTTGCAAAGATTGCAAAAAGAAACATTATGGAAGATGTAACGTAATTTGCAACTTTTGCAAAGCCATAGGACATCGTGAAGAAGACTGTAGGTCCCTATCCGAGGATGAGATCGAAACCTTATCCTTGTTATATCAAACACACTAGCGAGTGCGGAATCCAAGCTAGCATGCAACCGAGAATTTAGACGAGAACAAGCACAAACACAGCACACAACATTCAACGATTAACACCACTTGTATTAATGCGTATGAAAGGTCCGGTTACAAGCTCAATGTTTGCAGATATGTTCTATAAACTCTCAAAGTGTGTGTGTGCTCTCAACAGAATGCTCTCTCTGTTTCTCTCGTGTCAACAACTATCGAACTGAACACAACACATGGGTATTTATACCCGACACAGCAGGTCTGGTCGAAGGATCAGACAGATTGATCGACAGATCATCTGTCGACCAGAAGGCTATCGAAAGATCATCTGTCGACCACGAAGGATGATATCCTTCGTGGTCTATCCTTCGAGGTTATCTTTCGAGCTCATCATCATCGAAGGATGTAAGTAATCCTTCGAAGACCATCCTTCGACATAGCCATCTTTCAACCAATGTGCTAACTGTTTGGCCAAGTCAAACCAGGAGGATGGTTGACTTGGTCAAACTTACATCGAACGCACATTGTAACAAACTAAGACGTAGCCCAGAAGGTCCCTATCCGAGGATGAGATCGAAACCTTATCCTTGTTATATCAAACACACTAGCGAGTGCGGAATCCAAGCTAGCATGCAACCGAGAATTTAGACGAGAACAAGCACAAACACAGCACACAACATTCAACGATTAACACCACTTGTATTAATGCGTATGAAAGGTCCGGTTACAAGCTCAATGTTTACAGATATGTTCTATAAACTCTCAAAGTGTGTGTGTGCTCTCAACAGAATGCTCTCTCTGTTTCTCTCGTGTCAACAACTATCGAACTGAACACAACACATGGGTATTTATACCCGACACAGCAGGTCTGGTCGAAGGATCAGACAGATTGATCGACAGATCATCTGTCGACCAGAAGGCTATCGAAAGATCATCTGTCGACCACGAAGGATGATATCCTTCGTGGTCTATCCTTCGAGGTTATCTTTCGAGCTCATCATCATCGAAGGATGTAAGTAATCCTTCGAAGACCATCCTTCGACACAGCCATCTTTCAACCAATGTGCTAACTGTTTGGCCAAGTCAAACCAGGAGGATGGTTGACTTGGTCAAACTTACATCGAACGCACATTGTAACAAACTAAGACGTAGCCCAGACTAACATAAGACATCGTTTTGTATCATGACGAAATACAGACAAAGTACAGACACAAGTGCACCAACAAACTCCCCCTTGGCTGTAGCTTTGTCTTGATCTTCGTGTCTTCAAGTCTTCAAGGCCGAGTCGAACCGAGCCGAGTCGCGTCCACACAAAGTGCATCAACAAACTCCCCCTTGGACGCTACTCGTGATGGTTCGTCTTCTATGTCTTTCATGTCGGAGGATCTTCAAAGTCTTCACGCGTTGTAAGCAGAAAGTGTATCAACAAACTCCCCGTTTAATGTAGAAAGTGTGTTGACAAACTCCCCCTTAGATTGAACTCTCCATTGAGTCATGCTCGTGAATCGTTGACTTGACAATTCTTCAGATCCTTGTGGTGTTGATGAAGGGACAGCGGCAACTCGATCATTTTATCCTTTGAGTGCCTCCACTTCGTGTCTTCATTCCAAAGCTTTTCATCAAACATGTTCTCCTCGCCTTTAGCATCTGCACATGCAAGAAAGCTAAACGCATAATGAGAACAACTGCTTGGAATATAGTTAACATTTAAACTAACGACACATATGAGATCAAATCTCAATCAAAACACCAACCGACAGTAGTTTGAAAGTTTAGAAAAATATTCATTTTAATTCTTTAACTTTCAAAACTCGTTAACTTCGACTGTTTATGAAGATGCAATTGTTTTCCAGCTTACGATCAGGAATTTGAATAGGATAGACTCGAGTTCCAACATCAGTCAATCAAAAAATAAACTTGAAGAAAAATCTTTTTGGATTTTATAAAGTTTAAATTAAAACACACTTAAAATCTTTTTGAAATTTTCATTTTTCAAATGTAAAGATGGAAAACAATAAATATGTACAAATATACATAAGCAGGAAACATTAAATAAATATTTACAGACTTTCTTTTTGCGAGTTTCGAGGGTAAGAGAATCATATCAGTGTACGGTCATGCCAAAACGCTCTTGTTGTTCTTTTAGTTAACATTAAGATAAGCATCCTATAACAATTATCGGTATTGTTGTCCACATAAGCTCAACTTATCATTTGTAATCATGGCGAGGGGATACGTTAAGGTATAATTTATACTTACCGACCGGTGTTCATCCACATCACGACACATTCCCGTATCAAGGTATGCACGAGGGTTCATCTTACCGGTGAGTATACCGATTATCATCTGTTTGACCGTATATGATGTGAGATTCTCACTTATTTTGATTGAAAACAAGCCCTGTGTGATATAATCACTTATTGATGAGGAACTTGATTTTCGATGCATGAGGGCACAGGAGCAAGTCCGTGAACAGGTCAGTACTTTCGTACAGCAGAGAGACGAACTTGACTCCCGGAAAGAATTTGTGATATATTATCACTTATTTGTTTGGACATGTGATTGTTGATCACTTATTGAGGTCGTATGCAATATGTACACGTATGTATAGTATCATGGAAGATCTAGACTTGCGTCCCCGTTATTTTTCGGTAAAAGATACAACCATGATACCCAGATGATAAGCAGCATAAAGACCGAATATCTCAGAACCTCGACAATCTCTCAAACGAAATTTCGGTACTAAGACCATATGCCAATGAATGGTTCCCACCCAGTCCTCAGTCGATTAAAGTTTATATCACCCTGCACACTTTAAAATGATTGTGAGCCTACCGATACATCTTATATAGAGCTGCTTATCGTTTTTCATTTAAGGTTTAAAGAGGTTTAGACAGACCACTGATGTACTATCATTTTCTCTTTTTCTCGCCAGGAAACTCATTTTTGTTTTTCTATTGTTTTTGTGTTTTTGAAATTTTTCGATGTTTTTGGATTTTTTAAATTTTGGATTTACTCCCCCTAAAATCAATAAACTAAAACAAATTTAAAAACACAAAGGTATTTACAAAAATGATTTTCCGATGTTGGTTAACTCATGTTTTACCTCAATGCCGTTTACCAAAATTAAGTTTTAATCAGAAATGATTTAGCGAATTTTGGAAAAATCAGTTGGCATGTCGGTAAGCGGTGCGGACCATGACAACATTGTCTGGCCAAAGAGTGCTGAACGAGATAATAATTCACAAAGCAGCTTAATAATCGACAAGTAAAAGAGAGATTAGAAATTTAAAACCGTATCCTTCAACTGCTTCATGCATTGACAGGAAACTGAGTGCTCTCCCAAACTGGATATCCACCCGGTGTGGATTTCAAAGTCGATTCTTTGCAGCTACTTAAAAATCTCTTGACAGCAACAAGATCAGAAACCTTTGGGTCCAGCTGGTCTTCCACATTGCACCAGCGAAGGTCTTTGTCTTTCTCTTTCAGAAGTAGTGTGCGGTTGTTCAACCCATGCCAAGGCGTCCGCACACCTGGTTGGTTTGTTCAACAAACACATTTTCTTCAATCACACCACTAAGAGATGTACACTGCACGTTCATCTTGTAGATTGTTGAACTTCAGACGTGCTGCAGGTGCGTACATTTTGATTTGAATCTATCCCTGGGACCCGATCAAAACCTTGAACAATCAAATGTTGGTATGATTTTCATTTTGTCGAAGCTTTTCAATCTCTTTCAACAGACATTTCTGTTTCCTTTTTCTCTTCCTCTCCATCAAAGGCAACAATTTCTTCTGTCGCCTAACTTGTGCAAGGATGCTCCACTATCAACAATCTTACGACTATCGAAAGTTCCTCCTGGAATATCCTACACACTCACTCAAAAATTAGTTGGAGAGAGGGACCCAAGCCTTCGTGGACTTGGGTCGTCCTTGATCATCAAGGTAAGTGATTTCAATCACTCGATGATTAGGAAAAAGGACCTGTGGTGCTCCCCCTGACTGAATTACCTGTTTTTGTTTCCAAGCTGTTTGTTCTTTACCAGTATTTGCATTAAGTGTTTTAGCATTTACTGGTTTTACAGTTTTAGGTTTTGCTTGAACAGGTTTTTCTTCTTTGACCTCTGATTTTAAGGCCTTTTCAATTACCTTTTGATTCTTTTGTTTTAACTTATTTTCCCTTTCTTTCAAGACACGTGGGTCTTGTTTCGGGGAAAATGAACGTTTTTGGTAATTGGCTTCTTGGGGAGCACTTGTTTTTGGCTTCAACTTTTGCAGGTATGGGCAGTATCTTACAATATGCCCAATGGTGCCACACTCAAAACACATTCTCCGCTCTACAAACCTCGGAGAAACATGTTGATTACCAGAAGAAGAACCAGACCATGAACTTTGTGATCTAGACGTGCTTGGACCTAAATCACATCCGTTGGTGTGTTGGGTGTAATTATTCTGTTCATTTCGTTTCAAAATTCTAACTTGTTTTATAAAATCAAGGTTAGATTTATCCTGAAATGTTTCAAGTTTGTCTGAACCCGTGGATCCAACAAAGTTCACTTTCGGTTCTCTTTTCTTAACAGGAGCTCTTTTGTTTTGCACCCATTGTTGTTGAACCTTAGGTGCTTGAACATTCTTGTTCTGAGCCTTCTTTCCCTGTCCCTTACCCTTTCCGGAGTTGACTTGTTGTTTTCGTTCAACTGTTGGTTTTTGGTTTCCGTATTGTTTTCTAATTTGTTCACACGGAATTGGATCACATTGAGTGACGGTAACTTTGCCACTTTTGTTTCCCAAAAACTTGTCAGTACATCCTTCAAAAATTTGCTCAATTAAATCTTGATTTACATTTTTAATTGGAAAATCTTTGTTAGAGTAAATTTTGTCATCTCCTTTGAGCGTGTACAACAAGTTACTCCCTTCAACACTTGATACACTCGACTCCATTTCTTTTGACATTTCAGTCTCACTCGGTTTCACTGGTGGATCACACAGGATGTGATTCTCGATTGGAATATCTGGTGTAACCGAGTTAGACTGTTGGTTCACAATTACATCAGATTCATCATCCGAAGAATCAGCATCCTCAACAGTGGGAGGACCCTGTTCCTTAACACATGATGAATCTGTCACATTCTCAGATTCAGATTCAGATTGGCCTGAGGATGATGTACCAGTTGTGAACCCGAGGCCTGCTGCAAAGTCATCTAGACCGAGTGGCACAGTAGGTTCAAAACGGGGCATATCCTCGTCATCAGGCAATTTGGAGTAATTGTGATTCATTGGGGGAGGACATGATTTGAATCCCATACACTTCTTATCCCCCCTTTTCTTTTGAACATCAATAATGTGATCCAATACATAGCGGGAATTGGAATAACTTTCCAATTTCTGCTTGATTGTTTCACATTCACATCGAGCGGTGGCCAATTCTACCATCTGCTTTTCAATTGTGTCTATAAGATCATTGTTAGCATGTTGTTTTCGCAAAACAGCTTTTTGTAATTCTGTAACATCATGTCTTAATGACGCAATTGTGGTTTTAAATTCCTTTTCATTTCTGGTTAAAAACACGTTAGCTTCAGCTGCTTTAGAAAGGTTTACAATCAATTCTTGATTGTGTTTGGATAGGATTTCAATCTGACCTTCCTGTTCAGCATATTTAACATTTAAACTATCACAATTTTCACAGCTAACTACAGTGGGTTCATCGACACATACCTGACCTGATGAACTGTCGACATTAGCCATAAAGGCTGAATGGAGAGAAGACGAAGAGTAAGCAGCTTGATCCGTCAAATTAGATCTTCTTTCAGCTCCTGCTGCAGCTTCTTTCAAAAGCTCATCAATATCTGCATCGACTGACACTCCTGATGTCTCACCCACATGATCATTTCCTGAAGTGGAGGATTCTTCATCTGAGCTTCCACTATAACCAGAACTGTCTTCATCTCCAGAAGATGCAACACCATTGGTGGAAGATTCTCCACCACTGGCGTGCTTTAAATCCTTTACTACTTCAGCAAAACATGCTGTTCCACCATTTCCTCCTTCTCCAAGCTGAAGCGACCAATCACAACCCTCATCTATTTGAACCACCAGCCCCCGGTTTGCATTTGATGGTCCTGCTTGAGTTCGGTTGTTGACAGGTATCAACATACGCTCATTGTTCCTGTTCTGGTTCTGCTGGTTGCCTTGATTTCTGAAGGGGTTTTGGTTTCCATGCTGAGCTGGTCTTGTGCATTCCCTTTTGAAATGACCCCGTTCACCACAGTTAAAGCATGTTACAGCTTGCTTGTCGAACCCATACTTGGTATCTTTCTTGCTTTCCAAGTTGGTTCTCCCCGTCCTTTTCATAAACTCCTTAGCTCTTCGAATTGCGCTAGCAAGAGCCCATTTGATATCCATCATTTCAAACTCTTCTTTATCCACTTGCTGATAATCTTCATTGGTTAGATTGATATTCCCAATCTGACCTGCAACTAATCCACTATATGCACTAACCAAGGTATTTAACATCTCCATATGCTCCTTGGCTACTTCGACACTGACTTTGGAAAAGTTGGAAGTATCTAATCTGACAGTGTTCGGATTGGAAGTGGCTTGAAAGTTTGACGAGCTTCCATAAAACCCTTGCTGTTGCGGTTTTTGCTGCTGAGCTGTCGGCTGCACATTCGGTCTTGAAGACATCATGTAAGCTGAAGGATCAAACTGATCTGTTGTTGAAGGTCCGGTGTTAGAGACAAAGGCTGTTTGAAGCTTCGCATGTTGAGAAGCTGGTCTTTCTCCACTGATACCTCCTGCAATCCCAAAGTACATTTCTGGATTTTGAGGAGTTTGTGTTCTTTTTGCCTTCAGTTTTTCTTCTACATCCTTGTTCTCCAGTTTTTGAATCAACTCATAAACGTTGATTGTGTCTAGAACACCATTTTCTTTAAGGATTTCAAGATAACTGCTCCACTTTGCTGGTAAGCTATCAGCGAATCTCTTCACCATTTCTTGTGGAGTCGCAGTGACTCTAAAACCAAACATCTCGCTCAACAAGTGATGGAATCTTGTAGATAACTCTGCCAAAGTCTCATTTTCCATGCACGTGAAACCTTCAAATTCTTTCTTCAGTAATTCTTGCTTGATCTTTCTAGATTGAGCATTTCCTTCACACCGTAACGTAAGCATATCCCACAAGCTTTTAGTAGTCGTGCAGTAAACAAACTGGTGGTAAATGTCTTTATGAAGAGCTTGTGTGAGGATCATGAATGCCTTCTTTTCTAACTCAAATTTCTTCTTATCATCATCAGACATAGTGCTGTAAGTTTCTGGATTAGATCCTGCAACTTCCAAATCACTATCAAATGCGGTGAAGAAGCACATCCATAGATCTTGACCTTGCCCCTGAACATAAGTTCTCAGCCTTTCTTTCCACCATCCCCAATCATTGATATGATTTAGCTTTGGCGGTTTCGTGCTTGTACCAGTTTCACTGTCGTTCTGCATCATAGATTGAATGCTGTTGCTTTGATTTGTGACCAATGCCCATTGATTTGTAGTTATCATTGCTGCTTGAGGTGGGACAATAGCCTGCATCCATGCTTTGTTGAAATCTGACGCAGATTGTGTAGCTGATGATTGCGTAGCTGCTGATTGTGGAGTTAGAGTCCACGCGCTTGGATCCCACTGACCGTTTGTTCCCATTTTATGAAAATTAATATATTAAGTGAAAATAGATTTAAAATTTGAACACAAGTTCTCTTTAAAAATTTAAGTTTCACAAACTATGTTAAAATTTCGAAGGGTAACAACCAGCCGAAAGATCAAGAATCGAAAGACCTGAAAAGCACAAACTGTTAAACTTAAACAAGCAAGGATCGAAAGATCACACCTGTTCGAAGGATCAACAGGGTTCGAAAGATCACTGTTGAGTTTCGAACAATGTTTTCGAAAGATTCTCCCAAACGAAAGATCCTTATCTTTCGAAAAAGGACTGTAGACCGAAAGATGAACACGAAAGATGATTTCGAAAGACTCCCCAGTCGAAGGATCCTAGTCTTTCGAAAAAGAACAGAAGACCGAAAGATGTATGTTTCGAAAAGATTCCTTGGTTCGAAAGATGATTATCTATCGAACCTCCCTTGATCGAAAGATGAACTTTCGACTTCGAAGGATATCTATCGATCTTGTCTGACACAGTTGACAAAGTGAGACGGGTTGGTGAAAAAGGTGATGGGTTGGTGAAATCTTTCGGCAGAAGGTATGTTCAGACCATACTTTTCTGCCAAAGCAGATTTGAACCAATAAAATAATGCCCAAAAACAGAAACTTCTTATCCAGAAACCGGTCACCGGATAAGCCGGAAATCTTGGCCGGAAAACACCAAAATACTTAAAAACAAGTTTCTAAGTTACCCAACCCGATCAAAAACACACCCGGTAAGTTTATAACACGTTTCAATCAACAAGAACAGCGAGAAAATCAGTAAAAACGTATGCAAGACCAAGTGAGTTTTTGTCCAAAACACTCCAAAATCTCGGTTTTTAACAAGGAAAAGAGCCAAAGCTCTGATACCACTTGTAGGTCCCTATCCGAGGATGAGATCGAAACCTTATCCTTGTTATATCAAACACACTAGCGAGTGCGGAATCCAAGCTAGCATGCAACCGAGAATTTAGACGAGAACAAGCACAAACACAGCACACAACATTCAACGATTAACACCACTTGTATTAATGCGTATGAAAGGTCCGGTTACAAGCTCAATGTTTACAGATATGTTCTATAAACTCTCAAAGTGTGTGTGTGCTCTCAACAGAATGCTCTCTCTGTTTCTCTCGTGTCAACAACTATCGAACTGAACACAACACATGGGTATTTATACCCGACACAGCAGGTCTGGTCGAAGGATCAGACAGATTGATCGACAGATCATCTGTCGACCAGAAGGCTATCGAAAGATCATCTGTCGACCACGAAGGATGATATCCTTCGTGGTCTATCCTTCGAGGTTATCTTTCGAGCTCATCATCATCGAAGGATGTAAGTAATCCTTCGAAGACCATCCTTCGACACAGCCATCTTTCAACCAATGTGCTAACTGTTTGGCCAAGTCAAACCAGGAGGATGGTTGACTTGGTCAAACTTACATCGAACGCACATTGTAACAAACTAAGACGTAGCCCAGACTAACATAAGACATCGTTTTGTATCATGACGAAATACAGACAAAGTACAGACACAAGTGCACCAACAAACTCCCCCTTGGCTGTAGCTTTGTCTTGATCTTCGTGTCTTCAAGTCTTCAAGGCCGAGTCGAACCGAGCCGAGTCGCGTCCACACAAAGTGCATCAACAAAGACTGCAGGAAGAAAACCAGAATCTGCTACAACTGTGGAGAAACAGGACATTTTAAGCCAGAATGTCCTAAATTGGTCAAACCTGCAGACAACAAAACTAAGGCGACCGACGGAGCTACTAAGAAGAATGTCAGAGCATTCCAGCTAACTACTCAAGAAGCAGAACTCATTCCGGATGTGATAGCTGGTACGTTCCTAGTTCACAACGTGTACGCAAAAGTATTATTTGGCTCTGGTGCAAACCAAAGTTTTATTAATACTTTATTCTGTCAAGCTCTTAAGTTACCTTTAACCAACATTAGGCAGATTTTTACAGTCGAAACCGCGGATGAGAATTCAGTTAAAATAGATCAGATTTTACAAAAAGTAGAAATAGAACTTTCAGGTCATAAATTTTCTGCAAATTTGTTACCTATGAAATTAGCTGAATTCGATATTGTGTTAGGAATGGATTGGTTAATAGCCAACCATGCTCGAATCCTTTGTGATAAGAATTCTATAGAAATTCAGGCACCTACTGGAGAAGTAATCACGATTACAGGAGATAAACCACGTAATCCCATGAAGTTCATATCAGTAATGAAAGTTGCTAGTTATGAACGAAAGCAAGAAATAGTGTATATGATTTCAATAATCGTTAGCACTAAGGGTAAGGAACTTAAAGAGATTCCTGTAGTCTCAGAATACTCATATGTATTTCCGGAAGAACTTCCGGGATTACCACCTGATAGGGAGGTAGAATTTAGGATTCATCTAATTCCAGGAACTACACGATAGCTAAGGCACCTTATCGGTTAGCTCCTACTGAAATGTTAGAATTGAAAAAGCAATTAGATGAATTATTAAGTAAAAGATTCATACAACCTAGCTCATCCCCTTGGGGAGCTCCAGTGTTGTTTGTAAAGAACAAGGATGGTTCGATGGGAATGTGTATTGATTATAGAGAATTGAATAAGGTTACAATTAAGAATCGATACCCATTACCTAGGATTGATGATCTGTTTGATCAACTCCAGGGAGCTAGATATTTTTCTAAGATTGGTTTACGTTCTGGATATCATCAATTGAAGGTACAAGAAGAAGACATACCTAAAACTGCTTTCAAAACTAGGTATGGTCATTACGAGTTTACAGTCATGCCCTTCGGGTTAACGAATGCACCTGCAGCATTCATGGACATGATGAATAGAATCTGTAAACCGTATTTGGATAAATTTGTAATTGTTTTTATAGACGATATACTTATTTATTCCAAAAGTCAGACAGAACATTGTGAGCACTTGCATGCACTCTTAACTTTGTTAAGAAAAGAAAAGTTGTATGCCAAATTCTCGAAGTGTGAATTTTGGCTAAAGGAAGTGCAATTCTTAGGACACATGGTGAATCACGAAGGGATTCATGTAGATCCTGCAAAGATAGAGGCAATTACCAATTGTAAGGTTCCGCAAACTGCAATGGAAATTAGAAGTTTTATAGGTCTAGCTGGATATTATAGACGGTTTATTAAGGATTTTTCCAAGATAGTTGTACCATTAACTAAGCTAACCTGTAAAGCCATTAAGTTTGAATGGGGACCTAAACAAGAAGAAGCCTTTAGAATATTGAAGCAGAAATTAACAAATGCTCCAATCCTAGCTTTACCAGAAGGGACTGAAGATTTTGAAGTATATTGTGATGCTTCAAAACTAGGATTAGGATGTGTGCTTATGCAACGAAAGAAGGTAATTGCGTATGCTTCAAGGCAATTGAAAAGGCACGAAGAAAATTATACAACTCATGACTTAGAATTAGGAGCTGTAATTTTTTCCCTTAAAATTTGGAGACATTATCTTTACGGAAGTAAAATTACTGTCTATACAGACCACAAAAGTTTAAAATATATTTTTGGGCAAAAAGAGTTAAACATGAGACAAAGAAGATGGATGGAAATCCTAAGTGATTACGACTGTGATATTCAGTATCACGAAGGAAAGGAAAATGTAGTTGCAGATGCCTTAAGCCGTAAGTATCATGAAAAACAACGACGAGTTCATGCTCTTAGGTTAAATCTGCAATTAGATCTAATGGAACAACTGAAAAATGTTCAAGAAACAGCAATAGAGGATGTTGCTGAAGGAATGAAAGGACGAATAAAAGAATTAACACAGGGAGATGATGGAATTTGGAGATTCCATAAGAAAAGGATTTGGGTACCTAAACAGGGAGAATTAAGAAATAAGATCCTAGATGAAGCTCATAAATCTAGGTATACTATACACCCTGGAAATAATAAGATGTACCAAGATTTAAGAAACAATTTCTGGTGGATAGGCATGAAAAAGGATATAGCTAGATATGTTTCTAAGTGTCTTACTTGTTCACAAGTTAAGGCAGAACACCAGAAACCTTCAGGTCTATTACAACAATTAGAAATGCCTGTATGGAAATGGGAACTTATAACAATGGATTTTGTTACTAAGTTACCCAAAACCAGAAAAGGTAATGACACGATTTGGGTAATTGTGGATCGGTTAACCAAATCTGCTCACTTTTTACCTATGAAAGAAACCTTTAGCATGGAAAGATTGGCAAAGTTGTATGTAGATGAAGTCGTATCTCTACATGGAGTTCCACTCTCCATTGTATCAGATAGAGATAGTCGTTTCACTTCTCATTTCTGGAAAAGTTTCCAAGAAGCAATGGGAACTCGACTAAACTTAAGCACTGCATATCATCCTCAAACGGACGGGCAAAGTGAAAGAACAATCCAAACTCTAGAAGACATGCTCAGAGCATGTATAATAGATTTTGGTGGAAATTGGGATGACCATTTACCATTAATTGAATTCTCCTATAATAATAGTTATCATTCAAGTATTGAAACTGCCCCATTCGAGGCACTATATGGAAGAAAGTGCAGAACTCCAGTTTGTTGGGCAGAAATAGGAGAAAGTCAATTATCAGGTCCAGAGATTGTGCAAGAAACTACTGATAAGATCACACAAATCAAGGAAAGGCTGAAGACTGCTCGAGATCGCCAGAAGAGTTATGCAGACAATAGATGCAAGCCATTAGAATTCCAAGTTGGAGACAGAGTACTGTTGAAAGTTTCTCCTTGGAAAGGAGTAGTCCGATTCGGTAAGAAAGGAAAGCTAAGTCCAAGATACGTAGGACCATTTCCTGTGATCCAACGTATAGGACCAGTTGCTTATCGTTTACAATTACCAGAAGATTTAGCTGGAGTACATGATGTATTTCATGTATCCAATCTCAAGAAATGTTTATCAGACGAATCTTTGGAAGTACCTCTTCAAGACATAGAAGTAAATGAAAAGTTAAAATTTGTAGAAAAACCTCTTCAGATAGAAGATTGAAAGGTGAAATTTCTCAAGCACAAACGACTAGTGCTGGTTAAAGTAAAGTGGGATTCAAAGAGGGGAGCTGAATACACTTGGGAGCTAGAATCAGAGATGAAGCGAAAGTATCCTCATTTATTCCAGTAAATCTCGAAGACGAGATTTTTATTAAGGTAGGGAGAATGTAACAACTCTCATTAAAAAGTCCTAATTATTACTTTAATTTTCCATTAGGAAACCCGAATTGAGAAACCCAAGTGATTCTGAACAAACCCTAAAATTTTCAGAATAATCAGAATCAGGATCAGGGCCCCTAAAACTCAGGGGGGTAAACCCTATTCGGTAATATCTTGACAGTTTGTTGTCAAAATGCGAAACCAACTCAGCTGAGCTATGCAGACACGAGGCAAACCTATGGTAGACTAGGGTCTCTCGCGCCACGCGACGCGCACAAGGAGACCTTTCGCGTGGCGCGAGGGGGGCATTTTTCAAGTATAAATAGAACAGTCTGTTTGATGCAATTCTGTGTTAATGCGACGTTCAAAATTCAATTATACTCCGAGTTATAGTAGAAATAGTCTCAAAACACACATGAATCCCGAATCGCTGCCGCAAAACAGGGTAATAACTCGATCGCTATTACGATTCATTGTCCGATCGATCAATATATCCAATGGATGTTTAAGTGCCGCCCACATTAGGGTTATCCTTTGTCATTCATCGTGACTCCGACAGGATGTTTGAGTACTACCTGAACTCGGGGAATACTGTGTCATTCGTCGTGAATCCGATGGATGTTTAAGTGATTGCACTTTGTCATTCGTTGTGAGGGTTTGATCTCGTGAGTTATCGTAAATGCTGTATTGATTACTAACCCAGTTTTGTGTGCATTGTTATTTAAATTAGGTTAACAAGGCTAATCTCTATACTAGACTCTATCCGTGTTAAATCTGCAATGTGAGTCATTCTCTTTTTATCAAATTTCTTTCAAAAGCATGTTTATTTTCAAGGTTATAATTACAGGGATTAAGTCTTTGTAATCACCAAATTACAGCCAGTATGTGGGGTATTGTATACATTACTTTTTCCCGCCACCATTGGACAACGAGTTAGCCAATGGGTGGTCTGACCACAGTCACAGAAATAAGTCGAGTGACAAATACTGTGGGTAGTTGGTTGATATTAGAAACAATGTAATCACCCTTAATACTGTAAATTATAACAAACAGGTCTGTTTTATTAACTAGAATGATTCACTCAGTATTTCCCGCTGACAAAACCTTTTTCAAACATGTTTCAGGTGATCTGTTGTGATTCAGGAAAGGTGCTGTGGAGCACTACAAGCTTAAGGAAGTGGCTCATTATAAAATAAAGAAATATGTTTTGTAAAATAAAGATTTCTCCGTGAAATCATAATATTGTAAATTAACGGGGTTTTATCCCTAATTTTGAAATAAAATAATCGGGAAAATTTTAGTTTTAAAAAGATCCTGATGATAAACTTCCGCTGTTAAACTCAATTAAATAAATACCACGGGATTTCTGTCCCGCGGCTCCTGAAACGGGTAAAACCGGGTCGGGGGCCGTGACGGGTAAAACCGGGTCGGGGTCCGTGACAGGTTATTTGGGAATAATTCGCCTAAGGAACTAGCATTTTATGCATATCACATATCATACCCTTATACGTGAGGTTTGAGCCACTCTTATATCATAGATTTACATTTACATGTTTCTTTGTTTGAGTGGACCATTAGTCGCGTATTGTAGAACTTGCAACTTTTGATACGTTTGAGACCATAGACCGAATACAAGCACAAGAATGAGTAAGGCATTAGGTAAACCTTTTCCTTTTACACCATTTTTATACCTTTACCCAAAAATTATCCCCTAGTAGCCAATCTTGAGCCTAAACCCTTCGTTTGATTACCCTTTAACCAATAACCTTTAAACCTATTTCTTTTAAACCCGTGTGATGGAAATTTGATTATAGAAGTAAAGTTTGTATAGTTGTATTTGTTTGTTTACATTAAAAAAAAGAGAAAAAAAAATCAGAAAACGCATGAAAAATATAGAAAGTTGTTGAGAAAAGAACAAAAATATATGTTCTTAGTTTGAGAAATAAAAGGCTAAAGTTGTTGCCTTGTAGTTGATGTTTATAGTTTACTTTTTTTTAGAATAGTCTTTTGTAATAAAAATCGAATTTTAATCACCTTAGCCACTTTAAAATATCCTACTTCCTACCCTTAGCCTAGCCCCGTTACAACCCTTACAAAGACCTTATGACTTGTGCTTAGTATTCGTGATCGGTGGTGGAGAATGATTGAGTTGCAAGCCTATGCGGGTACGTGTTCTAATCGGTTTTGAGCGACTAAGTGAATGAAGTATTAATACATTATACACATTAGCCAATTTTTAAGCCGAGTGGAGAGAACATTGTCAGGGATATGTATGACTTGTTAGTTTTACGGGCAGGTTAATCCTGGATAACCATTCTTATATGTGATTCTTCACTTAACCGGTAAATATGTGGAATTTGTAAGGAGTTTGAACTTTTGTATGACATTAGACCTTGACCTTTGTCTCGGGAATGGGGAATGTGTTCGTTGTTCGACCCACGTGAAAGTGAAAAACAGATTTGCTTGAGGGCAAGCAAAAGACAAGTGTGGGGATGTGATACGTGGTTGAAAACCGGTGTTCGTTATTGCGTAACTTTATGTTTTTACATAAGTTTCAATCTTGAATGGCCTACTTTTAATAAGATTTGTGTTTATGCAGGTTTAATGAAGTTTCGGGAGCTTTACGGGACACCGGAGCGATAAACGGACCACCGAGAAGCCTTACGGATCAAACGGGAGCGAAGAATTGAAATATCAGGAATGAGTTTTTGAGAGCCCGTCGCCGACGGGTCACTGGCCGTCGGCGACGCCCCCTTAAAAAGACCGTCGGCCAGATTTGCTCGTATCCAGGAAGTTAAGGCGTCGGACGGAGAAAGAAAATCCAAAGCCCGTCGCCGACGGGTTGAGGGTCGTCGGCGACGGCTTGTCAATTCCTGAAACGCGATTTTTTGTGAATTGATGGGTTAAACTCGATTTTGATTGGTCCTCTTGCATGGAATTCGTAAGTTACACACTTGTGGGAGTTTGTAAACATATCTTGGAGCCAGAATCACCCATCTATCACCTACCATTCCAGGATCTACCATCACGACATCATCCGAATCAAGATCATCACCATCAACCATCCTTAATCACCAATTCCTCCATAAACCCTAATTCTCCAAACTTCACCATTACCTATCATTCCACAAACCCTAATCATCCACCATTCATTCATCCATCAAGCTTCAAGATGCTTTCATTCACGTTCCAAACATCCGGTGATCAAGCTTCTTCATCCATGAGCGGCTAATCATCTCGGTTTCACCCCGGTGTAGGTAGTTGTTAATTTTAGGGTTTCGAATTGTTCTTGTTTCAACTTAGTGACAATTTGTGTTTGATTTTTGAAACCTTTGATAATAGTGTTACATTTGTTGCGAATTCGTAAATTTTCGAACGATGTTAAAAGTTATGACTTTGCGAAATGGTGATATGTAATTGTGCATTGTCGTGGTTAGGATTTACTTGTGTTGATTACAAAGTGTATTCTTGTCTGTTCTTCGGGACGTTGATAGTTATTGGCACCTAAGTCACGGTACACTAAATCCGTTAATCAAATACATTTGAGTTGAATCTAAAACTTGTAGAAATCCTAAGTTAGCAATTACCGAAACCGGGTGTGATTCCTTTTTCTTATTATTGTTCTAGTAATCAATTTTCTCGTAATCATTAATCATTAGTTGTTAATCAATTTAATCAATTCACTTAGTCTAAACTCATATCTCTCAATTAAACAAAATTCATAAAAACAATCTAGTAATCTTCATAATTCGTGACATTTGTTCTAATTCATTCGAATCCACACACAAACCACATACTCTTCGTGGTTCGACCCTGTCACACCCCGACTTTCCACGTGTCACCGGTGGGCCCTGTGGGGAGTATCGTGACGTGGTTGGCAAATAATAGTCAAACAACACAATTATATAAATGCACAGCGGAAGCAATTTAAAAGATGTAATACAACCGAATTTATTATTGTAATATCAAATGTCACAATATTCGGAAGTTTAATCCACAGACAGATCGGAAATAAAATAGAAACAATAGTTCAACAGACTTTGACATCTAGAGCTTGCGAGACTTGAGTAATGATGCCTGGAGTAGCCAGCCTATTTCGTCTAGCACCTGCACTTAACCTTTTTGGAAAATACGTCAGTTTACACTGGTAAATACAACTCAACTGACTCATTTAGAAAAGAGTTTGAAAATTGATTTGAATGCACTTCGGCAAAAATATCTTTATAACTTGGGACAATTATTTGTATATAATCTTGTATACAGATTTACTCATTTGCCGTCCATTAGCACCGGTTAGAAGAGCTGGTTTAAGTTAACTGACACACCACAGGTATAGTGCCCACAAGGTTGATTCCTTTAGTGGATTACCAGTTTTTACATAATGCATCTGTCAGGTGTACGCCTACACCCCGTGCTTAGGTCGTGGCCATTTCGTAAAATGATGCCAAGGATATCCGGGACATGGTCATTTAACCCCCAAGGGCCATACATCAAATAATACAGAATAAAGCGGGTTATGTAAATACATTAATCACAATCCGATTTAAATGACTACATACCCGACCAAGCGGTACTTTTATAGCACCGTATCCCAAGCCCGTATAGGGAAAATAAGTTAAGAGTATTTACCTGAGCAAAGTATCAATCAAATACAGCAAAATGCAAGTACTTTTACTGGGCTCCTAATCTGGAACGAAGGTTTATAATAACCTATTAGATTTCTAACGGGTCCTTAATTTAGCCTTAGCGAAGACCGGATAGAATGTGATTTAGACCCAAAAAGTTTGGAGACTTGTTTAATATGGGTATTTCATACACACTCTGGATTTTGAGATAAAACCGATAAGGTTTGGCCCGTTTAGGCTAGTTTATGTAAACTAGTTACATAAACCGAACCGATCGCGTAAAAAGGGTAACGGGTATTCATATGAGCCATTTACAGGTTTCCTAAGTTAATATGCTTCATATATGTTGTGACATCAGTAAGTTGTCTTTCATTATGCCCGTAACGAGTTTAAACACAAACTATGCCCCTTAGGGGTAGTTTGGTCATTTACAAGTTTATAAAAGAGTTTAAGTATTTATCTGAGTTACAGGTCTGATGTAATCATCAAAAATACTTATTTTACCATGTTATAACAGTAGAGTAAGGTATATATGTGAAATTTATCCATTATAACCAAACTAGGCCCCGTAGGGGTATTTTGGTAATTTCACATAAGCCGAAAAGCTCAAAACTGAAGTCTGAGTTTCACAACCTTTGCTTACTGTTAAAATATTATAATTTGCCTCAAATATCATTAGGTATCACCCTTGGTATGTTTAAAATAGTTTTAGTACATACTATGCGTTAAAACGCTTAAAAGGGCGATTAGAAGCCGTTTCCGGGTTCGATACTTAAATCTGATATTTTTATATTTCCAGAAGGCTTAAAATGATTTATTTATCATATGTGATCAGTAGCAAAAGATTTGGAGTCGTTTAGATATGTAAAACTCATTTTATAGCCCGTAAGGGCAAAATCGACAATTACCGGATTAAGCCTACGACTATAAATTATGCTCATCCTAAAATTTATTAAAAATCTTTAAAAATCCCAAAATAATATATTACATCAGTGGGTAAAATATTTGATATCAAAAAGTAGGCTTAACTAGGCTATACGCTAATTACGTCGTTTTATTAACACAAAGCTTTAATTTTACGCTAACGAGCATAACTCTTATTCTACACCTCAAACTGATGTCAAACTTTGCATACAAGTCTATATATCAGTAATTAAGGTTTCTACTCTTTTACATTTTCAAAATCACGTTTTAAGGTGAAAAGGGCATAATGGTCAACATATGAGCAATTAACGGAATCATGCGTATTAATCGGTTAACTAATGAACCATAGTGTATAATCACAGAGGGTTATACTAGCATGTAACCTGGTCCAAATAAAGCTCTTAGGTATTTCTAAATCATACCAAAACGGGTCAGAACTGAAAGTCAAAGTATAAGTCAAACTATGCGACTTTCGGTTCCGAATCGGGTCTAAACAGGAAATTGTCGGGTTGAACATGTTTGGACATGTTCTTACACTTATTACCAAGTTATAACAATGATCAAACAGGTTGTATATGATCTACATTGCTAATCATGCATAAATTGCAATTTAAGTATCCTGTTGACTTTTTCTTAGCAAGTTTGACCCGACTTTTGACCTGGTTAGAGTGGTAATCAGGGGGAACCCTTTTGAGGGTTTATTACCCACATAATTACCAACTTATAACTACTTTTAATTCGAGATATGACTGAGCCATTGTTGACTAATCTCGAAGTCAAACCGTAATTACGATGGTTTGACTTTTAGCTAAATAACTAAGCTAAACATTATTAAAGAAGGTTAAGCAAACTTACAAAGGTCCTAAGCTTGATTAGTGATCACTTGAGAGTGCCTTGGAGCTCCAGAAATGATCAGATTGCTTGAAGAAGATGTGAAGAACAAAGGTTGCTACTCATGGCCTTTTATAGTGATAATTTCACCACAAATCCTTGACACTTAGGGTCTACAACTCACCATACCCTTCCAACAAGTGTCCTAGATGTTTAGGGGTCGTTTAGGGGTCAAGAGGAATGTGGAAAATCGATTTAAGGCGCGCATAAAGGAAAGGGCAGGCAACATCCAACAAATTTCGAAGCTGGGCACCCCTAGCGTGACGCTAGGCCCCCTCGCGTCGCGCTAGGCCCCTTCTGCACAAAATCCACATTTTAGATTTTTGCGATTTGATCCTTGCCTCTTCAAAATTCGATTAGGCACTTGTTTATTGCATTACGAACCCTCATAATTGATCCATAAGGGCTTTAAAACATATACCCACTTTGTTAAGTCCCCGGTTAACTTAATTGTTACCCAAAAAGTCCTAACTTTCAACGTTTACGCTTTAACCCCTCGTACACGAATTTGATCATAACTTTCTCATACGATAACGAAACCTTATGAAATTTTAATCATGCATTCTAGTGAGCATAATTAACCGTCACCAATCTTCGGGTTTGTCAAAAGGTAACTCAGAGGTATAACTTAAACATGTTGACACATTTAACCCCTGTAGTTTGTAATCTCTCACTTTTAGCTTCGCATGATCCATGATTTATTCGTTTGACGTTATAAACATCATGTAGGGTTAATGTACAATATATTTATTCACTTTTGACATTTAGAATACGTATCTTCACATACTTTCCATGTTTGTCAACTTTAGTCCTTCTATAACATTTCTTTCACACGTTTAAACATTTGACACGTGTCTACACATTATAGGACGTGAATTTTCGAGGTGTTACATCCTCACCCCCTTAAAATAAATCTCGACCCGAGATTTACTGAAATAAATAAGGGTACTTTTCTTTCATCGTGGATTCAACCTCCCACGTGTATTCGGGACCTCTACGGGCATCCCATTTGACCTTTACAATAGGTACATGCTTCCTTCGAAGCTTCTTTACCTGTCGATCTTCAATCGACAAAGGTTTTTCCACAAACTTCAAGCTCTCATCTATATGCACATCTGTATGTGGTATAACCAGTGATTCGTCAGCGACGCACTTCTTCAGATTGCAGATGTGGAACACATTGTGAATTCCACTGAGCTCTTCCGGTAAGTTTAACTTATAGGCAACTGACCCGACACCTTCGATAACCTCGAAAGGTCCTATGTATCTCGGGCTTAGCTTGCCTTTCTTACCAAACCACATCACTCCTTTCCAGGGTGACACTTTAAGTAGGACTTTATCACCTAGTTCGAAGTGAAAATCCTTACGCTTAGGATCAGTGTAACTCTTCTGCCTATCTCGGGCAGCTTTGAGAAAGTCATGAATCTGGACAATCTTGTTCGTCGTTTCGAACACTATCTCTGGTCCTGATAATTGGACATCTCCAACTTCCGCCCAACAAATAGGCGATCTACACTTTCTACCGTATAATGCCTCAAAAGGCACAGCCTTAATGCTGGTATGGCAGCTATTATTGTAGGAGAATTCGATTAATGGTAGGTTCTTATCCCAGCTACCACCCAAATCGATCGCACATGCACGTAGCATCTCTTCCAACGTTTGAATAGTACGCTCACTCTGACCGTCAGTCTGAGGATGATAAGCCGTACTAAAATTCAAACGTGTGCCCAAAGATTGTTGGAAACTCTTCAAAAAATGTGACGTGTATCTAGTATCCCGGTCAGAGATAATAGCTACAGGTATGCCATGTAGGGCTACAATCTTATCAACGTATAACTGGGCTAACATGTCGGAGCTATAAGTCTCCTTGATGGGTAAGAAAATGTGCTGACTTAGTCACTCTATCAACTATAACCCATATTGTATCATTTCCTTTCCTTGTCTTGGGTACCTTGGTAATAAAATCCATAGTTACCATTTCCCACTTCCACGTACGAAGTTCAGGCTGTTGTAGCAAGCCTGACGGCTTTTGATACTCGACTTTGACTTGCGCACATGTCAAGCATTTAGCTACATGGGTGGCTACAGACTTTTTCAAGCCTATCCACCAATAATTTGCCTTTAGATCCTGGTACATCTTATCAGCTCCAGGATGAATGGAGTATTTGGAACTATGGGCTTCCTGGAGGATGACATCTCGAAGACCTCCATAAATTGGAACCCATATTCGTCCATTTAATTGTAAAATTCCGTCCTTGCTAAGAGTTAACTGCTCCTCAGTTACTCCTAGCTTTTCATTAGGATAGTTAGCTTCCAACACAGCTTCCTTCTGCGCAGCTAACAACCTTTCAATCAAATTATTCTTTATCTCCATGCGCTTGGCATTGATTCGGATGGGTTTAACCCTTTCCTTTCTGCTCAAGGCGTCAGCGACTACATTCGCTTTGTCGGGATGATACTTGATTTCACAATCATAATCATTCAAGGTCTCCATCTAATGGCGTTGCCTCATGTTTAATTCTTTCTGATTAAACAGATGCTGGAGGCTCTTGTGATCAGAATAGATCACACACTTGACACCATAAAGATAGTGCCTCCAAAGCTTCAGTGCAAATACAACGGCACCCAGTTCCAAATCATGGGTGGTGTAATTCTTTTCATGCACTTTCAATTGTCGTGAAGCGTAGGCAATAACTTTGCCTTTTTGCATAAGCACACACCCCATGCCAGTGTGCGAGGCATCACAGTAAACCACAAAATCTTCTATTCCATCTGGCAATGTCAAAACTGGGGCGTTGCTCAACTTCTGCTTCAGAATATCAAAGGATTCTTGCTGCTTAGGACCCCAAACAAACTTAACCTTCTTTTTAGTTAGAGAGGTTAGGGGTGCAGCAATCCTTGAAAATTTTTCAATGAAACGCCTGTAATATCCTGCCAATCCCAGGAAGCTACGAATCTCTGTAGGCGTCTTTGGCTCTTGCCAGTTCATCACTGCTTCAACCTTAGCGGGATCCACCTGGATACCACGCTCACTGACCACATGTCCAAGAAATTGGACTTCTCGTAGCCAAAATTCACACTTGGAGAATTTGGCATAGAGCTTCTCCTGATGCAGTAGCTTGAGAATACAGCGAAGGTGTTTCTCATGGTCAGCTTGATTCTTCGAATAGATAAGAATGTCGTCGATGAAAACGATGACGAATTTATCTAAGTACGGTTTGCAAACGCGATTCATGAGATCCATGAACGCGGCAGGTGCATTAGTGAGCCCAAAAGGCATCACTAGGAACTCGTAATGACCATAACGAGTCCTAAATGTTGTTTTATGCACGTCTTCATCTCTAACCTTCAGTTGATGGTAGCCTGACCTCAAGTCAATCTTTGAGAAATAACTTGCTCCTTGTAGTTGATCGAACAAATCGTCGATCCTGGGTAAAGGATACATATTCTTGATCGTGACCTTATTAAGTTCATGATAGTCGATGCACAGCCGCATCGATCCATCCTTCTTCTTGACAACCAGGACTGGCGCTCCCCATGGAGACGAACTAGGTTTAATGAAACCCTTGGCTAGCAATTCATCTAGTTGTGTCCTCAGTTCTTTCATCTCCATTGGTGCCAACCTATAAGGTGTTCTAGTAACAGGTGCGGCTCCGGGGATGATGTCAATTCTGAACTCTACTTGCCTATCTGGTGGTAAACCAGGTAGATCTTCAGGAAACACTTCAGGGTATTCAGAAATGACTGGATACCTTCAATCTTGGGTTTCGGTTCATCAATAGTCACCTGTGCCATGTAAATGACACAACCCTTCTTCAAGCACTTGGAAGCCTTGAGCATGGTCACTTGCTCAGGCAATCCATACCGTGTATCTCCCTGAACGGTAAGTGATTCACCAGACGGAGTCTTTATCATTACCTGCTTTTTGTTGCAGACAATTTGGGCCTGGTTATGAGATAACCAGTCCATGCCCAGAACTATGTCAAAACCGGCCAACCTAAAGGGAAGTAGAGACAGAGGAAAAGAATGGTTCTTAATGGATATAACACACCCATCTAACACAGTTGAGACGGTTTCTATGGTGCCATATGCTAGCTCCACCTCATAATCCACACTTAAGGTTTTGACAGGTAAATTCAGCAATTCACAAAACTTATTATCTACGAACGACTTATCAGCACCTGAATCAAAAAGTACTCTTGCAAAGACATCGTTTACAAGGAAAGTACCTGTAATAACGTTGTCGTCTAGGACCGCTTCTTTGGCATCCAATCGAAAGACTCTAGCATTAGTCTTCTTAGCCTCTTCAGGCTTCTTGACGTACTTAGGGCAGTTGGTCTTTATGTGCCCCTTCTCATTGCAGTTGTAGCATGTGGCATCTTTTATCTTCTTGCACTCTATCGTCTTGTGCTCTTTAGATTTGCATATCCCACATGCAGGTGCTCCTGACTTAGAATCAGACTCAAGTCTGCACTTTCCAAAGTGGCGTTTCTGGCAATTTGTGCACTTTGGCTTTTCCTCTGTTCGCTGATTGTTCCTTCCAGACCCAGACTTCTTAGAGTCGGTGTTTCCCTTGTGCTTCTTCTCTGACCCTCGTGAGTTATCATCCTCACGCTTCATCTTACTTTCTTCAGATTTCTTTAGTGATCTCAACCTGACCGCATCTAGAGTAAGGGATAAAGAGAGATCAGCTGCCGACCTAAACGTAGCAGGTCTTAAAGCCTTAACACTGGCCTTGATTTCTGGGGCTAAACCCCCAATGAAGCGAGCAATTCGCTTGGGCTCTGGTGTTACAAGGTAAGGAACCAGCCTGGACAGGGTATTGAAACTGGTGAGGTAAGCTTGACAGTCTAAGTTTGTCATCACCAATGATAAGAAATCAGATTCAATTCCTTCGACCTCATGTTGAGGTCAGTAGTTTTCCATAATGAGGGTAACAAACTGCTCCAATGACATGTTGTAGAGCGGGATCTTCCCAGCAGCTTGAATGAGAGACCTCCACCAAGCTAGTGCCTTTCCTTTGAATGATTGGGATACATACTTTACTACATCCCTTTCAGCACAACCGCTGATGTCCACCACCATGTCCATTTCATCCAACCAGATCATACAATCTACTGCTCCTTTCTCCCCAGTGAAATCTCGGGGTTTACAGGAAACAAAGTACTTATAGGTACAAGACTTGGTACGGGGTTCATTATCGAACGCTATCTTCTTGGATGGAACACTGTGTTCATTTGATGAATGTCGATCATCATCCTTCTTTGGCCCTTCATTCTTAGAGGGCGGCTTGTTATGAGTCTCTGAATGAGTTTTAGGGACAGACTTAGAGTGGGGTATAGATGATGTTCGACTATGCGTCCCACTATACTCCTTAAATTGTTCTTCTACAGCTTTAGATACAGCTGTGTCAATTAGTGAACGAAGTTCTCCTTTGGTTATATTAATCCGATCATTATCATCGCGGTTTTCCAAAGGATGACTGTTTATCTCGTCAGAGTCAGCCATGTAGTCTTAGTTGCTACCAAAAGAAGATAAGGGCAAGGTTTATTTAGAAGCCCTTACAGTACTATCGTTCTTAAACGATTTATTAACCATGCTTTTAATACACATTTTAGTTAATTTGTTAAATATAAAAATTGTTCAGGATCTTTATCATAATCCTAAATTATAAGTTAATAATGGCACAAAAGGCCTAGTCACGTAGACAAGTTTAATTTATAAGCCATGATTTCATAGAATCAAGGCATTAAGGTTTGAATCAAAGTTCATTACCTTTTCTTGACAGGGAGTTGTAGGCTACCACTGTCTTTAGTCTCAGAGGACGTTAATCATAGCCCGTGGGCACTTCATCCATAAGGGATGATTATATAATTAAGGGGATTTAGAATAACCCAATTAAAAATGACTTATGTGATTTTCATCGTATCACACTTTGTCGAGCATGTTAATATGCTTTCAGATGTTTAACAAAAATTTGAATCTCTTAAATAGGTTCTACCATCTTGGCCATGTCTATAATGACATTTAGGCTAGGTTTTACTCTTTAGATTCTTTTTAATAATTAACGCAGAACAGTCCTTAATTGGAATGTTAACGAGGATATGAATCTAATTGTGGAACTACCATCTTGGCCCTGCCTTAAAATGACACATGAGCTAGGTCTTGTCCTTTTTAGATTTTGCCATTTTATTATAATGGTAGAT
Source organism: Helianthus tuberosus (assembly GCA_030545235.1). Taxonomy (NCBI): domain Eukaryota; kingdom Viridiplantae; phylum Streptophyta; class Magnoliopsida; order Asterales; family Asteraceae; genus Helianthus; species Helianthus tuberosus. Next base: position 39,380,089 of record CM060385.1, read on the forward strand.
CTTATAATTTAGGAATGATGTTTTAAACATAATCGTTCCTTTAAAATTTAAACAAGTATATGGTTGCCCTAAACGGGACTTCTAATAAAATAAAAATGACTTGCCCATGCAAAGGATAATCAGAAAGATAATCAAGGGAGTAATTAAAAGATAATGAAACAAATTGGAATTTGTCCTATGTTCTTGTCTAGACTCAAGAATGTGCAACTGTGTAGCTGAGATTAAATGCAAAAGGCTAGTGTTTAATTCACTCAGTGTTGGCTCTGATACCAACCTGTCACACCCCGACTTTCCACGTGTCACCGGTGGGCCCTGTGGGGAGTATCGTGACGTGGTTGGCAACATAATAGTAAAACAACACAATTATATAAATGCACAGCGGAAGCAATTTAAAAGATGTAATACAACCGAATTTATTATTGTAATATCAAATGTCACAATATTCGGAAGTTTAATCCACAGACAGATCGGAAATAAAATAGAAACAATAGTTCAACAGACTTTGACATCTAGAGCTTGCGAGACTTGAGTAATGATGCCTGGAGTAGCCAGCCTATTTCGTCTAGCACCTGCACTTAACCTTTTTGGAAAATACGTCAGTTTACACTGGTAAATACAACTCAACTGACTCATTTAGAAAAGAGTTTGAAAATTGATTTGAATGCACTTCGGCAAAAATATCTTTATAACTTGGGACAATTATTTGTATATAATCTTGTATATAGATTTACTCATTTGCCGTCCATTAGCACCGGTTAGAAGAGCTGGTTTAAGTTAACTGACACGCCACAGGTATAGTGCCCACAAGGTTGATTCCTTTAGTGGATTACCAGTTTTTACATAATGCATCTGTCAGGTGTACGCCTACACCCCGTGCTTAGGTCGTGGCCATTTCGTAAAATGATGCCAAGGATATCCAGGACATGGTCATTTAACCCCCAAGGGCCATACATCAAATAATACAGAATAAAGCGGGTTATGTAAATACATTAATCACAATCCGATTTAAATGACTACATACCCGACCAAGCGGTACTTTTATAGCACCGTATCCCAAGCCCGTATAGGGAAAATAAGTTAAGAGTATTTACCTGAGCAAAGTATCAATCAAATACAGCAAAATGCAAGTACTTTTACTGGGCTCCTAATCTGGAACGAAGGTTTATAATAACCTATTAGATTTCTAACGGGTCCTTAATTTAGCCTTAGCGAAGACCGGATAGAATGTGATTTAGACCCAAAAAGTTTGGAGACTTGTTTAATATGGGTATTTCATACACACTCTGGATTTTGAGATAAAACCGATAAGGTTTGGCCCGTTTAGGCTAGTTTATGTAAACTAGTTACATAAACCGAACCGATCGCGTAAAAAGGGTAACGGGTATTCATATGAGCCATTTACAGGTTTCCTAAGTTAATATGCTTCATATATGTTGTGACATCAGTAAGTTGTCTTTCATTATGCCCGTAACGAGTTTAAACACAAACTATGCCCCTTAGGGGTAGTTTGGTCATTTACAAGTTTATAAAAGAGTTTAAGTATTTATCTGAGTTACAGGTCTGATGTAATCATCAAAAATACTTATTTTACCATGTTATAACAGTAGAGTAAGGTATATATGTGAAATTTATCCATTATAACCAAACTAGGCCCCGTAGGGGTATTTTGGTAATTTCACATAAGCCGAAAAGCTCAAAACTGAAGTCTGAGTTTCACAACCTTTGCTTACTGTTAAAATATTATAATTTGCCTCAAATATCATTAGGTATCACCCTTGGTATGTTTAAAATAGTTTTAGTACATACTATGCGTTAAAACGCTTAAAAGGGCGATTGGAAGCCGTTTCCGGGTTTGATACTTAAATCTGATATTTTTATATTTCCAGATGGCTTAAAATGATTTATTTATCATATGTGATCAGTAGCAAAAGATTTGGAGTCGTTTAGATATGTAAAACTCATTTTATAGCCCGTAAGGGCAAAATCGACAATTACCGGATTAAGCCTACGACTATAAGTGATGCTCATCCTAAAATTTATTAAAAATCTTTAAAAATCCCAAAATAATATATTACATCAGTGGGTAAAAGATTTGATATCAAAAAGTAGGCTTAACTAGGCTATACGCTAATTACGCCGTTTTATTAACATAAAGCTTTAATTTTACGCTAACGAGCATAACTCTTATTCTACACCTCAAACTGATGTCAAACTTTGCATACAAGTCTATATATCAGTAATTAAGGTTTCTACTCTTTTACATTTTCAAAATCACGTTTTAAGGTGAAAAGGGCATAATGGTCAACATATGAGCAATTAACGGAATCATGCGTATTAATCGGTTAACTAATGAACCATAGTGTATAATCACAGAGGGTTATACTAGCATGTAACCTGTTCCAAATAAAGCTCTTAGGTATTTCTAAACCATACCAAAACGGGTCAGAACTGAAAGTCAAAGTATAAGTCAAACTATGCGACTTTCGGTTCCGAACCGGGTCTAAACAGGAAATTGTCGGGTTGAACATGTTTGGACATGTTCTTACACTTATTACCAAGTTATAACAATGATCAAACAGGTTGTATATGATCTACATTGCTAATCATGCATAAATTGCAATTTAAGTATCCTGTTGACTTTTTCTTAGCAAGTTTGACCCGACTTTTGACCTGGTTAGAGTGGTAATCAGGGGGAACCCTTTTGAGGGTTTATTACCCACATAATTACCAACTTATAACTACTTTTAATTCGAGATATGACTGAGCCATTGTTGACTAATCTCGAAGTCAAACCGTAATTACGATGGTTTGACTTTTAGCTAAATAACTAAGCTAAACATTATTAAAGAAGGTTAAGCAAACTTACAAAGGTCCTAAGCTTGATTAGTGATCACTTGAGAGTGCCTTGGAGCTCCAGAAATGATCAGATTGCTTGAAGAAGATGTGAAGAACAAAGGTTGCTACTCATGGCCTTTTATAGTGATAATTTCACCACAAATCCTTGACACTTGGGGTCTACAACTCACCATACCCTTCCAACAAGTGTCCTAGATGTTTAGGGGTCGTTTAGGGGTCAAGAGGAATGTGGAAAATCGATTTAAGGCGCGCATAAAGGCAAGGGCAGGCAACATCCAACAAATTTCGAAGCTGGGCACCCCTAGCGTGACGCTAGGCCCCCTCGCGTCGCGCTAGGCCCCTTCTGCACAAAATCCACATTTTAGATTTTTGCGATTTGATCCTTGCCTCTTCAAAATTCGATTAGGCACTTGTTTATTGCATTATGAACCCTCATAATTGATCCATAAGGGCTTTAAAACATATACCCACTTTGTTAAGTCCCCGGTTAACTTAATTGTTACCCAAAAAGTCCTAACTTTCAACGTTTATGCTTTAACCCCTCGTACACGAATTTGATCATAACTTTCTCATACGATAACGAAACTTTATGAAATTTTAATCATGCATTCTAGTGAGCATAATTAACCGTTACAAATCTTCGGGTTTGTCAAAAGGTAACTCAGAGGTATAACTTAAACATGTTGACACATTTAACCCCTGTAGTTTGTAATCTCTCACTTTTAGCTTCGCATGATCCATGATTTATTCGTTTGACGTTATAAACATCATGTAGGGTTAATGTACAATATATTTATTCACTTTTGAAATTTAGAATATGTATGTTCACATACTTTCCATGTTTGTCAACTTTAGTCCTTCTATAACATTTCTTTCACACGTTTAAACATTTGACACGTGTCTACACATTATAGGACGTGAATTTTCGAGGTGTTACATCCTCACCCCCTTAAAATAAATCTCGACCCGAGATTTACTGAAATAAATAAGGGTACTTTTCTTTCATCGTGGATTCAACCTCCCACGTGTATTCGGGACCTCTACGGGCATCCCATTTGACCTTTACAATAGGTACATGCTTCCTTCGAAGCTTCTTTACCTGTCGATCTTCAATCGACAAAGGTTTTTCCACAAACTTCAAGCTCTCATCTATATGCACATCTGTATGTGGTATAACCAGTGATTCGTCAGCGACGCACTTCTTCAGATTGCAGATGTGGAACACATTGTGAATTCCACTGAGCTCTTCCGGTAAGTTTAACTTATAGGCAACTGACCCGACACCTTCGATAACCTCGAAAGGTCCTATGTATCTCGGGCTTAGCTTGCCTTTCTTACCAAACCGCATCACTCCTTTCCAGGGTGACACTTTAAGTAGGACTTTATCACCTAGTTCGAAGTGAAAATCCTTACGCTTAGGATCAGTGTAACTCTTCTGCCTATCTCGGGCAGCTTTGAGAAAGTCATGAATCTGGACAATCTTGTTCGTCGTTTCGAACACTATCTCTGGTCCTGATAATTGGACATCTCCAACTTCCGCCCAACAAATAGGCGATCTACACTTTCTACCGTATAATGCCTCAAAAGGCACAGCCTTAATGCTGGTATGGCAGCTATTATTGTAGGAGAATTCGATTAATGGTAGGTTCTTATCCCAGCTACCACCCAAATCGATCGCACATGCACGTAGCATCTCTTCCAACGTTTGAATAGTACGCTCACTCTGACCGTCAGTCTGAGGATGATAAGCCGTACTAAAATTCAAACGTGTGCCCAAAGATTGTTGGAAACTCTTCCAAAAATGTGACGTGTATCTAGTATCCCGGTCAGAGATAATAGCTACAGGTATGCCATGTAGGGCTACAATCTTATCAACGTATAACTGGGCTAACATGTCGGAGCTATAAGTCTCCTTGATGGGTAAGAAATGTGCTGACTTAGTCAGTCTATCAACTATAACCCATATTGTATCATTTCCTTTCCTTGTCTTGGGTACCTTGGTAATAAAATCCATAGTTACCATTTCCCACTTCCACGTACGAAGTTCAGGCTGTTGTAGCAAGCCTGACGGCTTTTGATACTCGACTTTGACTTGCGCACATGTCAAGCATTTAGCTACATGGGTGGCTACAGACTTTTTCAAGCCTATCCACCAATAATTTGCCTTTAGATCCTGGTACATCTTATCAGCTCCAGGATGAACGGAGTATTTGGAACTATGGGCTTCCTGGAGGATGACATCTCGAAGACCTCCATAAATTGGAACCCATATTCGTCCATTTAATCGTAAAATTCCGTCCTTGCTAAGAGTTAACTGCTCCTCAGTTACTCCTAGCTTTTCATTAGGATAGTTAGCTTCCAACACAGCTTCCTTCTGCGCAGCTAACAACCTTTCAATCAAATTATTCTTTATCTCCATGCGCTTGGCATTGATTCGGATGGGTTTAACCCTTTCCTTTCTGCTCAAGGCGTCAGCGACTACATTCGCTTTGCCGGGATGATACTTGATTTCACAATCATAATCATTCAAGGTCTCCATCCAATGGCGTTGCCTCATGTTTAATTCTTTCTGATTAAACAGATGCTGGAGGCTCTTGTGATCAGAATAGATCACACACTTGACACCATAAAGATAGTGCCTCCAAAGCTTCAGTGCAAATACAACGGCACCCAGTTCCAAATCATGGGTGGTGTAATTCTTTTCATGCACTTTCAATTGTCGTGAAGCGTAGGCAATAACTTTGCCTTTCTGCATAAGCACACACCCCATGCCAGTGTGCGAGGCATCACAGTAAACCACAAAATCTTCTATTCCATCTGGCAATGTCAAAACTGGGGCGTTGCTCAACTTCTGCTTCAGAATATCAAAGGATTCTTGCTGCTTAGGACCCCAAACAAACTTAACCTTCTTTTTAGTTAGAGAGGTTAGGGGTGCAGCAATCCTTGAAAAATTTTCAATGAAACGCCTGTAATATCATGCCAATCCCAGGAAGCTACGAATCTCTGTAGGCGTCTTTGGCTCTTGCCAGTTCATCACTGCTTCAACCTTAGCGGGATCCACCTGGATACCACGCTCACTGACCACATGTCCAAGAAATTGGACTTCTCGTAGCCAAAATTCACACTTGGAGAATTTGGCATAGAGCTTCTCCTGATGCAGTAGCTTGAGAATACAGCGAAGGTGTTTCTCATGGTCAGCTTGATTCTTCGAATAGATAAGAATGTCGTCGATGAAAACGATGACGAATTTATCTAAGTACGGTTTGCAAACGCGATTCATGAGATCCATGAACGCGGCAGGTGCATTAGTGAGCCCAAAAGGCATCACTAGGAACTCGTAATGACCATAACGAGTCCTAAATGTTGTTTTATGCACGTCTTCATCTCTAACCTTCAGTTGATGGTAGCCTGACCTCAAGTCAATCTTTGAGAAATAACTTGCTCCTTGTAGTTGATCGAACAAATCGTCGATTCTGGGTAAAGGATACATATTCTTGATCGTGACCTTATTAAGTTCATGATAGTCGATGCACAGCCGCATCGATCCATCCTTCTTCTTGACAAACAGGACTGGTGCTCCCCATGGAGACGAACTAGGTTTAATGAAACCCTTGGCTAGCAATTCATCTAGCTGTGTCCTCAGTTCTTTCATCTCCGTTGGTGCCAACCTATAAGGTGTTCTAGCAACAGGTGCGGCTCCGGGGATGATGTCAATTCTGAACTCTACTTGCCTATCTGGTGGTAAACCAGGTAGATCTTCAGGAAACACTTCAGGGTATTCAGAAATGACTGGATACCTTCAATCTTGGGTTTCGGTTCATCAATAGTCACCTGTGCCATGTAAATGACACAACCCTTCTTCAAGCACTTGGAAGCCTTGAGCATGGTCACTTGCTCAGGAAATCCATACCGTGTATCTCCCTGAACGGTAAGTGATTCACCAGACGGAGTCTTTATCATTACCTGCTTTTTGTTGCAGACAATTTGGGCCTGGTTATGAGATAACCAGTCCATGCCCAGAACTATGTCAAAACCGGCCAACCTAAAGGGAAGTAGAGACAGAGGAAAAGAATGGTTCTTAATGGATATAACACACCCATCTAACACAGTTGAGACGGTTTCTATGGTGCCATCTGCTAGCTCCACCTCATAATCCACACTTAAGGTTTTGACAGGTAAATTCAGCAATTCACAAAACTTATTATCTACGAACGACTTATCAGCACCTGAATCAAAAAGTACTCTTGCAAAGACATCGTTTACAAGGAAAGTACCTGTAATAACGTTGTCGTCTAGGACCGCTTCTTTGGCATCCAATCGAAAGACTCTAGCATTAGTCTTCTTAGCCTCTTCAGGCTTCTTGGCGTACTTAGGGCAGTTGGTCTTTATGTGCCCCTTCTCATTGCAGTTGTAGCATGTGGCATCTTTTATCTTCTTGCACTCTATCGTCTTGTGCTCTTTAGATTTGCATATCCCACATGCAGGTGCTCCTGACTTAGAATCAGACTCAAGTCTGCACTTTCCAAAGTGGTGTTTCTGGCAATTTTTGCACTTTGGCTTTTCCTCTGTTCACTGATTGTTCCTTCCAGACCCAGACTTCTTAGAGTCGGTGTTTCCCTTGTGCTTCTTCTCTGACCCTCGTGAGTTATCATCCTCACGCTTCATCTTACTTTCTTCAGATTTCTTTAGTGATCTCAACCTGACCGCATCTAGAGTAAGGGATAAAGAGAGATCAGCTGCCGACCTAAACGTAGCAGGTCTTAAAGCCTTAACACTGGCCTTGATTTCTGGGGCTAAACCCCCAATGAAGCGAGCAATTCGCTTGGGCTCTGGTGTTACAAGGTAAGGAACCAGCCTGGACAGGGTATTGAAACTGGTGAGGTAAGCTTGACAGTCTAAGTTTGTCATCACCAATGATAAGAAATCAGATTCAATTCCTTCGACCTCATGTTGAGGGCAGTAGTTTTCCATAATGAGGGTAACAAACTGCTCCAATGACATGTTGTAGAGCGGGATCTTCCCAGCAGCTTGAATGAGAGACCTCCACCAAGCTAGTGCCTCTCCTTTGAATGATTGGGATACACACTTTACTACATCCCTTTCAGCACAACCGCTGATGTCCACCACCGTGTCCATTTCATCCAACCAGATCATACAATCTACTGCTCCTTTCTCCCCAGTGAAATCTCGGGGTTTACAGGAAACAAAGTACTTATAGGTACAAGACTTGGTACGGGGTTCATTATCGAACGCTATCTTCTTGGATGGAACACTGTGTTCATTTGATGAATGTCGATCATCATCCTTCTTTGGCCCTTCATTCTTAGAGGGCGGCTTGTTATGAGGCTCTGAATGAGTTTTAGGGACAGACTTAGAGTGGGGTATAGATGATGTTCGACTATGCGTCCCACTATACTCCTTAAATTGTTCTTCTACAGCTTTAGATACAGCTGTGTCAATTAGTGAACGAAGTTCTCCTTTGGTTATATTAATCCGATCATTATCATCGCGGTTTTCCAAAGGATGACTGTTTATCTCGTCAGAGTCAGCCATGTAGTCTTAGTTGCTACAAAAAGAAGATAAGGGCAAGGTTTATTTAGAAGCCCTTACAGTACTATCGTTCTTAAACGATTTATTAACCATGCTTTTAATACACATTTTAGTTAATTTGTTAAATATAAAAATTGTTCAGGATCTTTATCATAATCCTAAATTATAAGTTAATAATGGCACAAAAGGCCTAGTCACGTAGACAAGTTTAATTTATAAGCCATGATTTCAGAGAATCAAGGCATTAAGGTTTGAATCAAAGTTCATTACCTTTTCTTGACAGGGAGTTGTAGGCTACCACTGTCTTTAGTCTCAGAGGACGTTAATCATAGCCCGTGGGCACTTCATCCATAAGGGATGATTATATAATTAAGGGGATTTAGAATAACCCAATTAAAAATGACTTATGTGATTTTCATCGTATCACACTTTGTCGAGCATGTTAATATGCTTTCGGATGTTTAACAAAAATTTGAATCTCTTAAATAGGTTCTACCATCTTGGCCATGTCTATAATGACATTTAGGCTAGGTTTTACTCTTTAGATTCTTTTTAATAATTAACGCAGAACAGTCCTTAATTGGAATGTTAACGAGGATATGAATCTAATTGTGGAACTACCATCTTGGCCCTGCCTTAAAATGACATATGAGCTAGGTCTTGTCCTTTTTAGATTTTGCCATTTTATTATAATGGTAGATCTTATAATTTAGGAATGATGTTTTAAACATAATCGTTCCTTTAAAATTTAAACAAGTATATGGTTGCCCTAAACGGGACTTCTAATAAAATAAAAATGACTTGCCCATGCAAAGGCTAATCAGAAAGATAATCAAGGGAGTAATTAAAAGATAATGAAACAAATTGGAATTTGTCCTATGTTCTTGTCTAGACTCAAGAATGTGCAACTGTGTAGCTGAGATTAAACGCAAAAGGCTAGTGTTTAATTCACTCAGTGTTGGCTCTGATACCAACCTGTCACACCCCGACTTTCCACGTGTCACCGGTGGGCCCTGTGGGGAGTATCGTGACGTGGTTGGCAACATAATAGTCAAACAACACAATTATATAAATGCACAGCGGAAGCAATTTAAAAGATGTAATACAACCGAATTTATTATTGTAATATCAAATGTCACAATATTCGGAAGTTTAATCCACAGACAGATCGGAAATAAAATAGAAACAATAGTTCAACAGACTTTGACATCTAGAGCTTGCGAGACTTGAGTAATGATGCCTGGAGTAGCCAGCCTATTTCGTCTAGCACCTGCACTTAACCTTTTTGGAAAATACGTCAGTTTACACTGGTAAATACAACTCAACTGACTCATTTAGAAAAGAGTTTGAAAATTGATTTGAATGCACTTCGGCAAAAATATCTTTATAACTTGGGACAATTATTTGTATATAATCTTGTATACAGATTTACTCATTTGCCGTCCATTAGCACCGGTTAGAAGAGCTGGTTTAAGTTAACTGAGACGCCACAGGTATAGTGCCCACAAGGTTGATTCCTTTAGTGGATTACCAGTTTTTACATAATGCATCTGTCAGGTGTACGCCTACACCCCGTGCTTAGGTCGTGGCCATTTCGTAAAATGATGCCAAGGATATCCGGGACATGGTCATTTAACCCCCAAGGGCCATACATCAAATAATACAGAATAAAGCGGGTTATGTAAATACATTAATCACAATCCGATTTAAATGACTACATACCCGACCAAGCGGTACTTTTATAGCACCGTATCCCAAGCCCGTATAGGGAAAATAAGTTAAGAGTATTTACCTGAGCAAAGTATCAATCAAATACAGCAAAATGCAAGTACTTTTACTGGGCTCCTAATCTGGAACGAAGGTTTATAATAACCTATTAAATTTCTAACGGGTCCTTAATTTAGCCTTAGCTTAGACCGGTTAGTTTCAATGATACGGTTCGTACGCACTATTAAGCGAAGACCGGATAGAATGTGATTTAGACCCAAAAAGTTTGGAGACTTGTTTAATATGGGTATTTCATACACACTCTGGATTTTGAGATAAAACCGATAAGGTTTGGCCCGTTTAGGCTAGTTTATGTAAACTAGTTACATAAACCGAACCGATCGCGTAAAAAGGGTAACGGGTATTCATATGAGCCATTTACAGGTTTCCTAAGTTAATATGCTTCATATATGTTGTGACATCAGTAAGTTGTCTTTCATTATGCCCGTAACGAGTTTAAACACAAACTATGCCCCTTAGGGGTAGTTTGGTCATTTACAAGTTTATAAAAGAGTTTAAGTATTTATCTGAGTTACAGGTCTGATGTAATCATCAAAAATACTTATTTTACCATGTTATAACAGTAGAGTAAGGTATATATGTTAAATTTATCCATTATAACCAAACTAGGCCCCGTAGGGGTATTTTGGTAATTTCACATAAGCCGAAAAGCTCAAAACTGAAGTATGAGTTTCACAACCTTTGCTTACTGTTAAAATATTATAATTTGCCTCAAATATCATTAGGTATCACCCTTGGTATGTTTAAAATAGTTTTGGTACATACTATGCGTTAAAACGCTTAAAAGGGCGATTAGAAGCCGTTTCCGGGTTCGATACTTAAATCTGATATTTTTATATTTCCAGAAGGCTTAAAATGATTTATTTATCATATGTGATCAGTAGCAAAAGATTTGGAGTCGTTTAGATATGTAAAACTCATTTTATAGCCCGTAAGGGCAAAATCGACAATTACCAGATTAAGCCTACGACTATAAGTTATGCTCATCCTAAAATTTATTAAAAATCTTTAAAAATCCCAAAATAATATATTACATCAGTGGGTAAAAGATTTGATATCAAAAAGTAGGCTTAACTAGGCTATACGCTAATTACGCCGTTTTATTAACACAAAGCTTTAATTTTACGCTAACGAGCATAACTCTTATTCTACACCTCAAACTGATGTCAAACTTTGCATACAAGTCTATATATCAGTAATTAAGGTTTCTACTCTTTTACATTTTCAAAATCACGTTTTAAGGTGAAAAGGGCATAATGGTCAACATATGAGCAATTAACGGAATCATGCGTATTAATCGGTTAACTAATGAACCATAGTGTATAATCACAGAGGGTTATACTAGCATGTAACCTGGTCCAAATAAAGCTCTTAGGTATTTCTAAATCATACCAAAACGGGTCAGAACTGAAAGTCAAAGTATAAGTCAAACTATGCGACTTTCGGTTCCGAACCGGGTCTAAACAGGAAATTGTCGGGTTGAACATGTTTGGACATGTTCTTACACTTATTACCAAGTTATAACAATGATCAAACAGGTTGTATATGATCTACATTGCTAATCATGCATAAATTGCAATTTAAGTACCCTGTTGACTTTTTCTTAGCAAGTTTGACCCGACTTTTGACCTGGTTAGAATGGTAATCAGGGGGAACCCTTTTGAGGGTTTATTACCCACATAATTACCAACTTATAACTACTTTTAATTCGAGATATGACTGAGCCATTGTTGACTAATCTCGAAGTCAAACCGTAATTACGATGGTTTGACTTTTAGCTAAATAACTAAGCTAAACATTATTAAAGAAGGTTAAGCAAACTTACAAAGGTCCTAAGCTTGATTAGTGATCACTTGAGAGTGCCTTGGAGCTCCAGAAATGATCAGATTGCTTGAAGAAGATGTGAAGAACAAAGGTTGCTACTCATGGCCTTTTATAGTGATAATTTCACCACAAATCCTTGACACTTGGGGTCTACAACTCACCATACCCTTCCAACAAGTGTCCTAGATGTTTAGGGGTCGTTTAGGGGTCAAGAGGAATGTGGAAAATCGATTTAAGGCACGCATAAAGGCAAGGGCAGGCAACAGCCAACAAATTTCGAAGCTGGGCACCCCTAGCGTGACGCTAGGCCCCCTCGCGTCGCGCTAGGCCCCTTCTGCACAAAATCCACATTTTAGATTTTTGCGATTTGATCCTTGCCTCTTCAAAATTCGATTAGGCACTTGTTTATTGCATTATGAACCCTCATAATTGATCCATAAGGGATTTAAAACATATACCCACTTTGTTAAGTCCCCGGTTAACTTAATTGTTACCCGAAAAGTCCTAACTTTCAACGTTTACGCTTTGACCCCTCGTACACGAATTTGATCATAACTTTCTCATACGATAACGAAACTTTATGAAATTTTAATCGTGCATTCTAGTGAGCATAATTAACCGTTACAAAGCTTCGGGTTTGTCAAAAGGTCACTCAGATGTATAACTTAAACATGTTGACACATTTAACCCCTCTAGTTTGTAATCTCTCACTTTTAGCTTCGCATGATCCATGATTTATTCGTTTGACGTTATAAACATCATGTAGGGTTAATGTACAATATATTTATTCACTTTTGACATTTAGAATACGTATATTCACATACTTTCCATGTTTGTCAACTTTAGTCCTTCTATAACATTTCTTTCACACGTTTAAACATTTGACACGTGTCTACACATTATAGGACGTGAATTTTCGAGGTGTTACAGACCCCTTGCTACAACTAGCTATTTGTTAAGGGTAAATAGGGCTTATAAATATTATATTTGACCGGAGCGCGACACTCCGATCAATAGGTAATATATATGCAAAACACAATCAGTGCAAAATCTGCCTAGACCATAAAGAGACGCTGAACATTTGCCCCAATGCTCAGACCTAACGAATCTACTCCTAATAGCCCTTAACCTTAATCCTACATCTCCATAGACCCCTATCTTGGACCATGTCCTCAGAGAGGTGTAAATCTAGCAAATCTTTCCTAATTCGCTCATCCCAAGTCAACTTGGGCCTACCTCGACTCCTCATCCCTTCCACAGTTAAGCCTTCTACTGCTCTAACTGGTGTTATCAATTGCCTCCTCTTCACATACCCAAACCATCTCAATCTTCCATCCTTTATCTTATCTGAAATAATAGCTACTCCTAACATTTCCATAAAATCCTCATTTCTTATCCGGTCTAACCTTGTATGCCCACACATCCACCTTAACATTCTCATTTCGACTACATCCATCTTGCGCGTTTGTGCTTTCTTAATTGACCAACAATCTGTCCCATACAAATCTCAATAATTGGATCTCATTAAAGTTTCACATAAGTTGTAACACCTCAAAAACGGGTTTGTAAAATCAAACCACGTTAATATTAAAGAGCGGGTAAAATACCGATTGAGGTAAAAGTTAACCCGTAAACAAAATAACTAGGAACTAATTAACCTTGTTAGTAACGTGTAAATAACTAATGAAACATGGAGTTGTAGTCTTATATAATTAAAAACTAAACTTGAGGGACTAAGGTTGCCAAAAAGAGAACTTGATTTATAAAAACAAAAATTAAGACACAACACACACATAGTAAGTGTGTGTTGGTCGATCATCAGGAGATGGAGAAAGGGTGTAACCCTAGTTCATCAAAGATCTTCAAAATTGAAGGGTGAATTGGAGCTCAAACCCATTAACGAACATGAATTAATGGTTACCTACACAAGGGGATCATGAGGTATGTCTTAAAACTTAGATTGGTGAAAGTTGTAAACTGAGACAAGTAGATTACTTGCAATTAAATTGTTGAATGATGATCCAAAGATGAAACTAGGTATAGTTGTATGCTTAATTTCGTTAGACATAAGGAACTTATGAGATAACTGAGATAAGATCACTTGAAAGTGATTAACAAGTAGATTATGAAGTGGGTTTTGATTATACAATGAATATGATGATATACATGTGCTTAGAATCATCATATATGATAGTAAAAGCAAGATACTTGAACAATTTATAAGTTTGAGTACATGTTCATACATGACTTGAAATGAGTTTTGTATGTTATGATGAAATTGGTGATTATGTTCATGTAAATTGATGTTTGAAATCCTGTTATCTACTAGTGGATATGTAGAACTTGATTATATTAGGTGTTCGGATGAATGTCTAGTAATATGATGAAACGGGTTTTACATATAGATGAAAACCCTTAGTTCTTGCAAAATGAATGAATAAATTAGCTTTGATAATCGAGAGCTGAGTTAACTTGATATTAATAATCGCTTGAATTTGTTAAAGTGATAGAAATGAGATGAACTTGGTTAGAAATTTAGTTAAAACGGTGGCTTAAATAACGCCTACCGAGTAATTGATGAAATGCCTAAACGAGTTATTGAACTCAATTGTGCATTCCATATGTTAAAAAGGGTAGTTGACTTTTGAAAGTCAAATTGGCCTATAATAGGATTAAATGATAATTTTGATAGAAAATGTGTAAGGTGGGATAACCGTGTTAGACGATGATTAATCTAACCATCTTACGAATTATAAATGATAGTTTGACGCTTGACAAGCTAGGTGGAAGCTTGGGGAAGAAGCGGGTCAAACGGATCAAGTACGGAGGAAAAGCGTATTTGGATGCAAGTAAGTAAAGCTTATACTTTTCTATTAGATCACCTACTTGTTGTAGTTGTTATGAATAAGGTAAACCGGTAAATTAATTATGATGATGCGACGCGAAACGATATGGATCGGAATAAGTAAATAGGGTAAAAAGGGGTAAAACGGTAATTTGATCATGTGTTGACCGAATAAACAAAGAGTTTTGGGAAGAGATATATTATGGGGTAAACCATAATGAGTAAAAGGGTAATATGGTAATTTGACTACGAGTTATCGGACAAAACATTGTTTTTGAAAAAGACGCTCTACGGCGTAAGACATGACGAGTCAAAAGAATTAAGAAATGATTTTTAATATGATAGTACGGTGTAAACCGGAACGGGTTACATGGTCGAGATGGCAAATAAATACCATCTCACAATGATAAAATGGTCAATTAGACCAAACGGGTCAAAAGGTGATGATTTCACCATTTGACATTAATGACTAATTATTGTTGTCGAGTTTTATGCTCACATGAACGAATAGCGCGTGAGACTTCGTTGTTATTAATTAACAACTTATATGATGAGGTATTAAAACGGGTCATTGCTTTGACCCGATTCAGGTATGTGAAATAGGGCTAACTCTCATTGAGAACATAAGGTTCGACGAGAGTTAATCGAGTCGTGGGAGGGTTTCAGATTACCCAAGGTGAGGTATATCACGCAAATTGAAAATTTGATATTATGTCCTTATGGACATAATGAAATTAAAATGGGATACGGGTTAAAAGAGTAGTCTCGGTCGAAACAAGTTTTTTAAAATGTCTTTAGTTATCAAAAGACTAAAGTTGACTAAAATGCCCTCGGATGATAAACCAGGCAAACGACCCATAAGGGTTGTTTGAATATGAGTTTTTATAACTGGTAGGATACAATGGTAGTTTTAACGATTTTGACTTAAAAACGCATAATGGGTCTTTTTCGCAAATGTGTCAAACCCAAGGATAAAATGGGAATATAACGAGCTTTCTTATCATAATTCATCACAATTGACGTTGTGATAATAGATGAACAAAGATCATTAAGTGGGAATAAGAGATATGATGGGTTGTAGATAAATTAAGCTTAGAGTGCTAAACCTCATAACGGGTCAAAATAAAGTATGCATAAACCGGTTAATGGTTGTGTAATTAGGATCACGTAGGAAGAAACGGGATGGAAAATTGATAAAATTTGAGCGAGTAATGACCATTTAAGTTAAAAATGGTATTGCTGGGAGTATGCAGCACCCAGCTGCAATTTTTTTTGTGAAAAAGAGGCTCTCGCGCCCCGCAACAGGTAAAGCCTCATTCGGTCGCGCCCCGCGAAAGTCGAGATGAATCCTGTCGCAACCCGCGACAGGCTATGAAGCTGGCGAAAACTAGCTTGTTTTATTTTTTGTCTAACGGACTTGTTTAGACACGTCATAAACTTAGTATGACTAACTCATTTCATGATTTATGAAATGTAGGTGTATCTTGAAGTGCCGGATGACGATCAAGCTCAATGGAGAACCGAACACGATCAAAATTTAAGCTTCCGCATTGCGTTTCGTCGTTACGCGAGCAAACGACGATATTATGTTGAAATGTTTTAAATCATAAGATGTTTTTAAGAAACTCGTATTTTCAAATGTATGTGTATTGTATATACATATTTAGACGCGAAACTAATATGAAATTTCAATAAAAAAAAATAAGGGTCTGACATAAGTGTTCGAATCAAACAATTTATTGAGAAACTAATATATACACCCGAAAAAATATCTGGATTTAAGATGAAGAAACACATAAACAAAGCTCAATAATTAGATCTCATAAAAATTTCACATAAGTGTTCGAATCAAGCCAAACCCTGGTGTCATATTTAAATTGATTTAGCCGGACACGGCTAACTAATCAACCCGTTCAAGGAGTGAAACAAAACCATAAATTAAAACTTGAGTTTTCCTCGTAAATAAACCCAAAATTGCCGCCTTACGCTTCCCTTTAAAACCTACGGCCCATGATTATTTGTGGGCTGCTTTCTTTTTTAATTTTATTATAGCCCAACTCATACTCCCCTGTCCCATTTTAGATGTCATGGGACCCACATTCACACAATTTAAGAAATATTTGAGTATTTTATTTTTTGGGTTGTAAAATGACAATAATGTCCTTAGAAATGACAATTAAATTGGGACAACCAAAAATGGAATTTTGTAATGGCAAGGGCAAAACTAGAAATTATATTTACATTTTTGAAAATGACAATTAAATTGGGACAACCAAAAATGGAAATTTAGACATTTAAAATGGGACGGTGGAGTACTATTTTTAAACATAGCCTGACTAGAATTAATTTAAAGCCCCCACTTCAAACAATTCAATCTGTCACAAATCTGCTTCCCAATTAATTCAACTCCATGTGGAACATGAGCTTTTTTTCATATATTTTGTTGATCTTCGAAATTAGAACTCAGACTTCCGCTTAAAAATATATATATATATATATTCATCATTTTTTGCTTGTCCTCTTAAAACCGATCATCTACACGTCTGTTTTGAGCTCCTTATATCAACATGAATCCTTCCAAATCTATCGGTTATCCGCCACAATCACTCCAGTCCACACCTATAAAAACAATGCAAAATAGATTCCATTCCGCTAAGAATACATGTTGCATAAAATAATGAGTTTTATATAAAGGAATGATACGTAATAAAAATGGATACTAAATTTATGATAAAATATGCCTAAAAATACAACTAACGGTGGATTTTGAAGTTACTCCTTTGGTTCGTTCCTTGTGATAGTGTTTAGTATATAAGAAAATAGTTTGAACATTGTTAGCTTATGTTATGAACTAATACCATTGCAAGGTATGGGACTTGTCCTACATCGGTTGTATGGGCAACTGATGTGGGGTTTATATACTAAATGGGCTCTCTTATCTACCAGACTAGTCTTTTGGGTTGTGTTCTCCTTTTTGGTATGTAACAGCTTACTATATTAACTTGCCGCTTTAAAAATAATCCTAATCATTCATTCGAGTTAAATGAATATTTATAATGTCAGATAATCAAAGCATACAATGGCAAGTATGAAAAAAAGTATCCCAACCCGATACGTTGTCGACCCGCCTACCAACTATGATGGTCGTTACTAACATCCTAACCTATATGCTTTTTGAACGTTCAACAACTCCTGGCCACCCGTGTCAAGGGCGGCCCTGAGGGTGGGCGGGGAGTACCACCGGCCAGGGCACGTTATTTAAAAAAAACGATATGTATATCTAAAAGAAATTTTTTAATAGGGTATACCTATACAAACACCAACATAGACTCACTTACAAAACTATTCTTATGGTTTAGATTAGTTATTAGCCAATTGGCATTAGGTTTAGACCTTTAGTGAGTCCAATACCCAATTTCGTTAAGGCCTAAAGGCACGTTTTTTCGAGCTCGAACAGGGTACACGAATTCTCATGGCCGGCCCTGACCCGTGTGGATAAAAGGCTACCCACGCCTTCTACAATTTCACACATCCTAACTTATATTACTATCTCTATTTTAGTGTCGTTCCAAATAACTACATCAGAAAACTATCATAACTTCATGATCTAATAACTGCACAAGAAAACTGATGCAGGGATATCAGATATTATTTTATATTTATTTGAATTTCCAGATTTATCTTTATTTGGTTTATTATAAATTAGGAGGTAGGGTTTATTGTTTTAGTTAGTTTTTGATTGATTTTTAATGATAAGAACTTTGTTCTTGAACCTATCGGTTCGTTTTATCGTCTTTGATTAATCAATTGTTCTCGAGCCATTTGATTGCACGCGAAACTGCATCAGTTGGTATCAGAGCTTTGGTTCTCAAATGGCTCGACGTGAAGGTGAATACTTGTTTGCTCGTAGAGTCGCCGACAGAGGCAACGACATGAGTGTTTTCTA
The DNA here is from genome assembly GCA_030545235.1 of Helianthus tuberosus. Classification (NCBI taxonomy): domain Eukaryota; kingdom Viridiplantae; phylum Streptophyta; class Magnoliopsida; order Asterales; family Asteraceae; genus Helianthus; species Helianthus tuberosus. The sequence goes on from CM060385.1 coordinate 39,398,898, forward strand.
TTCACGTGCTCGTGGAAAAGATCGACCTCCTACTCGTAGATTCGCCGACCGAGGCAGCGATGGAGTCTATCCCGATCCACGGGATCTAAAGATCAAACGGCTCCGACAACGAGTCCGAGATCTTGAAGAGATCAAACGGCTCCGACAACGAGTCCGAGATCTTGAAGAGATCAGACGGCTTCGTCAACGAGTCCGATATCTTGAGTTACAACGGGAGATGCGCTTTAAGGAAACCGAATCGGGAACCATCGTCCGGGACGATGTGAACGAGGAAGAGGAGTATCCTTTCTGCCATCCCCACCCCCGGTTCTTCGAACCTATCTATCAGGAAAGTTTGTCGAATGAACCAAAATTCGATACAGACGGGATTGAACCTGATGTGGGAGAATGTGTGTTCGTGCAAAAGGTCCTTAACCGTACTACTATGCAAGAGGATGAACAAATAGAAGCATGTAGAGAAGATGAAGATGATAAGCCGTTGATGACAGAGATTGCAGAATACGCGAAGACATCTATAGGTACTTTTAATGATTTTTTAAAGGATTCAACGGCCGATAATGGTGATGTTGTGGATATTGCCGGAGATAAGATGGATACCGGCAATGATAAATCTCCTGTGGGAATTTTTGCCAAGTCCTCGAATGACTCCAAGAATTATGGGGAATTGGTTTTTTATAAAAGTGAAGACAAGGATAATTTTTCGAATCCCAATCTTGTTGATGAAAAAGTGGAGATGGTTACGGTGCACATGGACTTGCATGTTGCAAGTGGGTTTCATGATTACATAGATAACACAAATGAATTAGGGGATTGTGGGCCTTTCATTTACACTAATAATGAACAAAACATAGCAGGCTCTATGACAATGTTGATTGTGAACATGAGTTGCTCTAATATTGCATTTGACCCGGGTGGTACAAGTCTAGAGTCGGGCAAGAAGATCAAAGAAGTTGGATTGTTTAAGCGGGTCGTCACAATAATAATTCAGAAGCGGGTTGATGTTCCTTTTGACCCAGGTGGGTTTGGTTCGAAGGCAAAACTCGAGGACGAGTTTTTTTCGAAGAGGGGGAGTATGATGCAGGGATATCAGATATTATTTTATATTTATTTGAATTTCCAGATTTATCTCTATTTGGTTTATTATAAATTAGGAGGTAGGGTTTATTGTTTTAGTTAGTTTTTGATTGATTTTTAATGATAAGAACTTTGTTCTTGGTTCGTTTTATCGTCTTTGATTAATCAATTGTTCTCGAGCCATTTGATCGCACGCGAAACTGCATCAAAAACCAACCATGATAACTAAATAAATTTTATGATGATTTATATTCTTTTTCTTTTCTTTTTCAAATATTTATGATGACTTATATTCTTTTTCTTTTCTTTTTACAAAGACAAATATGGGGTTTAATTATATACTAGAACAAATTACATTACATTAAAATGTAATAAAGCTTAAAGTCTAAACTTTAAACCACTAAATGATTCTCTTATTCAACCACAAATCTTGCACATACAATTGAAAAAACGCATCTCCACCTTCACAGATCATGAAAATCTATATCGACAGCCCTCATATACCAACTGTTACCGTTATACCGTATATATTTACACATGAGTGATCCAAGACTTTTATTCAATTCTTGCAACTTGAAAAAAAAAAGAGTGTATCCGCGTGACCACAATCAGCAAACAGTAGTTTCCTTGGTCACAAACCCGTTATCCACCACCCGGTCATCTAGCAACTGAGATGGTGGTGCTTCATCCATGTCTGACTCAATGATATCTTTCGTATTCAAAAAACTCGGTTGATTCGTTGAAGATAACATTCTTGCCCACATCCTATCAGTAATTACAACCTTGTTTTGTTTCTCTGTTATTCTCTGCAAATATAAAAATAACTCGATTGACTTGTGTTTCTTTTTTCAGAATGGAAAATGATTCGGAGGGTATAACGGTAACTTTAAGTTTTTAACTTACGTAAAACGGTAGGTAACATTCTCGACCATGGACTGGGCCGACAGTGAAGCCAGTGTAGCCAGCCATGGCTCCATGAACCGCACTTTGAGCCAGAAGAGTGCAGTAAACATTATCTGATGCATTACTTGGAACAGCTCGAATCATGTACGTAGGATCTGTAACGCGAACACATACACCCTTTTTAACTTTTAATCATATCATATCACATGAAAATAATAATGACGGATTTACCCTTCCTTACCTATGTATTTAAGGTTGATCTCCATTTCTGTTTGTTTTTTGAAATGACCCTGCATATAAGAATCAGAAATATCACTTAGATGGAGATTGACTATTTACCGTATTGAGGTGGATCGGGCTCAATAGTTGGGCTTGGGCCCATATGAGGTCTGGCCCATTGGGCCTAACCCAGCCCATATCGTATATATTGTTTTCGTTACCTTGATTTTTTGAGATAACCACAAGCCAACATCATTTAAAAGCTTGTTCCCAGAGGCATCCTTGTCATCATTAGTTCTTAAGCTCTCGGCAACAAGATCCTGGCCCGCACCTTCTGCGACAACTATTACCATATGCCCGTTTTCTTTGATTCTTTTTTCTATATATTCGAAAAGACCTCCGGGTCCTTCAAGATAGAAAGATGACTCGGGAATCAAACAACAATCAACATCTCGGCTTGCTAGTGTTGCATGCATTGCAATAAACCCTGCACAGACATAATTAACACGTTAATAATAAATATTATTTTTCTAACAGTATTGCTTTTGTTAAAGGGAACGGGCCAAACAGGTTTGAAAATCATTCAACTTCTAGTATGAATCCGAACGGCCTGGCCCGGCCCAACAGCATATTGTAAAATCGTACCACTATTTCTTCCCATTAACTTCACAAGCCCGATACAGTTCTCATTACTCTCTGCTTCAACATGTGCTGCATTAATAGCACGTTGAGCCTCCTCGACAGCAGTATCAAAGCCGAATGATTGATCGATAACCTGTAAATCAAGATCAAAGTGACAAGTTTAGATGACCAAACTTAATCATATAAGAGCAGAGACCAGATGAAAACAATGATCTTAAATCAGTACCGGAATGTCATTATCGATAGTTTTTGGAATCCCGACAACTGCAACGTTAAGACCCCGCCTTCTAACTTCCTGCATGAACACAAATTGTTTGCACTTGCCTTCATAAAAAGCATTAATCTTGTTTCAACTTTAAATGTTTACAGTCTTACAAAAGCATACCTCATAGATAGCAGACGCCCCCTTTTGTGTTCCGTCACCTCCTATTATATACACCTGATTGATTCCGCGATCTTCAATACTATTGACTATCTTTTTGTTATCATAACCACCTCGTGAAGTCCCAATTATGGTGCCACCTCGTTTATGAATACCGTTAACCACTTTAGGTGTTAATGATATTGTATTTCGTGAGTAAAAACCTTTGTAACCTCCCTGCATATCCATTAACATAGCATATAAGTGCATACCCATGATTCAGGTATGAAGGGAAACTAATGGAAATGCAATTTTAACTTACTTCAATCCCTTCGATTCTTGTAACGCCATACATGTCATGTAAACTACCAACGATTTCTCTAATCACAGTGTTGAGACCGGGGCATAGGCCCCCACATGTCACAATACAAGCGTGAACGTCGTCTGACTTGAAATACACCTGAAACAACATTCACTTAGTATGTCATGTAACATGTGACATATAGAAATATATATAAGTTATACTAGTTGATAAGTGTGAAAGGTTTTTACCTTTTGACGTGGTCCTGCTCGTCGAAAATGGGTGCCTCTAGGACTATTAGCATGAACAACAATCTGTAAAAATGTAAACATAATATCAGGACGCGTAATCACATAAGTATGAAAGTAAATGTCTTTGGGTTTCGTTAAATATCGTGTGTCATTAAAGGGAAACTAATCCTTAAGTTAAGACAATAGTATATTCTACGAGAATCATATGAATGTAAATTAGCAACATGATGACCTTTTGAGCAATAGTGTCATCCGTATCAACGAAATACTGCCTGAGAAAACAATCAAACACAAGAACAAGTTCTCAAGAATCAAAGTCATTCCAAATTAAATTTTGAAAACGATGAGTGAAATTAATTAAAGAGCTATGATTGTTAACTTACTTAACAACCGCGTATGCAGGATGATCTTGCAGTGGATTAGGATAAGTCTGCAACAAATAATACATTTAATTATCAGTAACATACACTTCATATTACCACCAATATACAAAGGCACAAATCCCTTCATCAATTATACTTGTTACAAGTATAATGGTTAGTTGACAACAAAGTACAATTATGATCGCTTATACTATATAGGTCACCAACTCCAAACTCACCTTCCTAATTACCAACAAATCAGGACCAACTATCAAGGGTAAATTAAAAAAAAAAAAAAAAAATTTGCAATTTTCATGATTCACTATTTAAATTGGTTTTGTATCAAAGTACATCGGCATAGGTGTTAATGGTTAATACACACACCCCTAATAATTTAGTGACTAGTTGCGTATCATAGTTCTGTGAGCTCGGTATTCTTTTTCTCGATTCTCTTACTTCACCCGTTCGTATTATATTTTTTAATCTAAAAAGGTTAATTAAAGAAAAAGTCTATCATATCATATATCAAAATACCTTTCTGTAATTTTTAAATCTTCATTACAAATTATTAAATATTGTGTGTGGATGTACACACACTAGAGGGACACGATACTTAAATTAAAGAAACTAAAATGTTCGATTTTACGTTATAATTTTTTTAAAGAGCATTAACGTATGCAAAAAGTTAAAGACGTTTGAAAACTGTGTCGGTTATGTTTTAAAGGATTGTAACATATGTTTAAAAAGTTGTAATAATCAGGCTACTCGGTATGGTGACGGGATGAAGACCGGGGGGGGGGGGGCACCTGTTTGCTCCGTCGCAAACGATGAAGAAAGGACGAAGAGGACGGGACGGAGGGGGGGCGGCGTGGAGGGACGATGACACCGTGGCGGCGCCGAGGTGGAGGACGAGACCATACCCACCAGCCTCAGTTAAACTCTTAAAATTATATAAAGTTACTTTTTGTCCTATTATTATTATTATTAAATAAAGAGCGGATGGACTCTTAATCACACAGACATGATTAACAATATAATATTGTCCAAAACAATTAACAAATAACACAAAATTAATTAACCGTGTGTGTGTGTGAAGAGAGAGATGGATATTCATACACAACATACCGGAAGATCAGAGATATAATCAGTCAAATGAGGAACATCTTCAAGAACATAACCATGATCCCCACTAACAACCTTCGGTCGACCCAACACTTTAACCGCCGGCACTGAACCCATAACTACTCTACTCCGATGTGTCACTTTCACCAACGGTTTTCTCCCGTTACAGTTACCAGAATTATTATCACTCCTTACCTTAAAACCAACGATCGAACCACTGTTACTTACTTACAGAATGCATTAATTACAAAACAACAAATCTTCAAATATAGCTACAAAAACCATCTCTATATATGCTTCATTCAAACTGGAAACTGGTCAGGAAATAACGACTCATTGCACACCAAACAAGACCATACTTTTAAGGTTGACTTTGAAACAACTGATTGCATGTGTTTCTGGAGGGTAAGAAACATGTGGGGGTGTCTGGTTTTCTAACAATTTTAAAGAAAATTGTGAGGGTTTATTGAATAAATTGCTTGGAAAAGAAGGTCAATAACCGAGGTTGAAATTGGAAACAGCAGTTGAGGAGGTATTTGAGAACATTGATTTTTGCCTTTTTGGATGAATTGCTAAAGGTCCTTGAGGTTTTGGGATTGTTTGTTTTGGTCCTTTGAGTATTGAGTTTGGCTGAATTGTCCTTGTAAGTTGTAACAGACTTTTCTTGTTTCACAAGGCTACGTATCTTTTTTTGAAGGATTTGAATTAGTTTCCGTAAATTAAATGGAATTTAGGGGCTGTTTGGCTAAGCTTATTTTAGTGACTTATTTATTTATTGACTTTTTAAAAAGTTAAAAGGTGTTTGGGTTAGCTTATTATGTGAGACGAATAAGTAAATAAGTCACTCCATTATGACTTATTTGCTTTTTAAATAAGCAAATAAGTAATAAGTAGCCCAAAATAAGCTTAGCCAAACAGCCCCTTAATTTAAAAGCCGTTATATGTTAACAATATTTGGGTTTTAAATATGTTAACAAATAGAAGGTAAATAATGCTTGCTTTTATAAACAAACTAGGTTAATGCACGCGTAATACGTGGGCTTCAACCAAAATCATATTATTTACTTTGAAATGAAATGTTCTGTACAAATACATACATTGGAAGAAAAAAACAGAAAACTATTCAAATGCCGGAAAAAACTTCCTTGTAGACTACATTTGAGAAGTTCACAGCCTAACCCACCTGCAGTCCGACACCCACCACCAATATACGTACTTACTCTTGAATATTGTCCCTTAGCTTCACAAAATCAGAGCAAGTTAGGTACAACTAAAATCTTAATAAGATACAATAATAATCATATTACGAATCTAGAAGAGAAGTTGAGGGGTAGTGCAGGTTAAAAAAATTGTTCAGGGGTAGTCGATAACTATCTATATTTACCATGACCTTCCTCTGTGATATAAAAACTACTTTCAAACCAAAATTATATTTTGGACCAAATATTCACTGCAAAGGTACAAAGGCAACTCCAATAGGTGAAAGGCTGAATTTTCAATACTTATTAAAACCAACATGTGTTATCATTTGTAACCAACTTGATACTAAAAGTGCACCTGAAAAAGCATTATATAATAACAAAATCAATACAAAATAGCATTTATCGTGATTGAGTAACAACAATCAACTTTGATCATAGCTTCAACTCATTTGGGTTGCGAAATATATTCATATGTTATATATTTTAAAATATAATTAAAGATAAAAGAGTATGAAAACGATTTCTTCATCAAATAGACCCAACCGACAACATTATACATGTAACAAAAAAAACAATAGCAAATAAAACGGCAAAAACGGTCACCGGTGCCGGTATTTGAAGGTAAAAAACCGGTACCAAACCGATACCAAAAACGTCAAAGTCGGTACCGAATCGGTAACGGAAATAATTCGGTTCGGTAAATTTGGTACTGGTTTGGTACCAGTACCATTTGCCCATACTTAGCCTAGTGTAACAATCTAAGGCCTCTTGTCAAACTCAAATCTAGAGCCACAGTGTGCACATATTGTGCATTGTCCAAAGCACGAAACAACTTCTATAAAGTACTCTTATTAATTAACATTTAAATTTTAAGAGATGATTATGGCATACTTAGTTTCAAACAATACTAATATAACAATGGCTTGAAACCATCTTTAGTAACCTTCTCTTATAGCTCCCACTATGATATTTATTTTGTTAGCGGAGGCCGATATCATCATCATCTTGATGCACCAACAATGAGAGATTATATTAATTTTGACCATTTTAAGTTGCATCAAATCAACTAATGAGCACATTATTGTCATAAAAATCAGAGATTATATCAATTTCCTACTGATTACTAACTGATCACTCAACACAAACACTTTAAAGTCAACTTCACCACTTTGATACTCTCACTTAAAATACATCCAGCATTATATTATACATACTTACTAAACCTAAAATGAAGCAAAAATACTGTAAAACATAAAAAAAGTCAAAGAATTATATAAATTTTGACTACCTTAAGTTGCATTAAATCAAAAAGTAACACCATTCAACCACATATATAAAGACAATGATAAAAACATCAAAAAGTAGCACGATTCAATCACATATTTAACTAAGTTATTTGTACCATTACAAAACATCAACATAAAGTAAACCATAATAAAGTAAGCAAAGTTTTCATATCCATCAACCCAACATCCATAATGTACATATCAAATATACTAACCAGCAACTTACCAAACCATAGCTATCATAAACAAAATGCATACCAAACTTGCTTAGATTGCAGAGTCGTTCCTACGTTTTCGGAGGCCCTTAGCAAACTATAAAGTGGAGACCCAATTTCGTTATTGCCTAACATTAGAGGTGCAAAAATCGGGTTTTTCTAATACCCAATTTCGGGAACCAAACCGTGTTTCGGTATGATCGGGTTTCAAAAAAAAAAATACCGTGTTCACCTTTCAAAAAAAACCGTGTTTCGGTATGATCAGGTATTAGAAAATCGGGTTTTTTAGATATCTAGACATTAATACCCTATTTTCTATTTTTTACACAATATAAATCCATTTTATTTTTTAATTTGCTTTGTATTTGATAAAAATACTTGAAATAATTACAGTATCACAACTTTATTTAATTAATATATCTCAGTCTTTCGTTTAATGTCACTAGAAAGATGCGCCAAAAGGAAAAAAAAATTATATTGCTTATGAGTCTTTCGTTTAATGTCACCAGACGGATGCGCCAAAAGGAAAAAAATAATATTTTGCTTATGAGATTCAAGCTAGGGTCTTTGCAAGACTAGGGCAAGATTAATATCACTACACTAGCAAAGTTAATAGATCTATAGAATCAAAACAATTATATATTATATATCATTTTTATATTAAATGGAGGCCCTAAAAGTTTGGAGGCCCTAGGCCCGAGCCTAGGTCTTGATAAGCATTGGGCCGGCCCTGTTAGATTGAGGTTACATCATTCAACACAATCTTCTTCTGCGATGTTATATAAGTAAAGTGCAACATATGCCCAAACTCCAACTGGTTATCTGCCATGAACTTCCTCCAACCATCAATGGCGTAACGCAATGCACCACCGTTTAACCCCGTCTTCGTTTCATAAACCTTCACATCCCAGTCATGTTTTGAACATATAAAGTTTGCAAGTTATCAGACAGACCTGCTCTGTCTACAACTTCAGCAGGAAGACGCTAAATGCGTTTAAAGAAAAACAACTATAAGTCAATAGAAAAAATGAAATAAATATGATGGTAAATCATATAAAAAAACATACCAGCCTATAGTCTCTTTACGACTAAAGTTGAAGAATTCAGGATCCATGCCAACACCAGACGCTTTGCGTGCATTCCTTGTAATCTTCTTATGATGCATCACTTTTTGAACATCCTTTAACCGTTTATTTCCCTTGTTTATGAAAAAAAAATATAGAGAGGTGGTTAACAGCAAATATAGAATATATTGTACAATTAAAGTTTTCTAGTATCAAGAGTATTTATGAAATTGACAAACTCACTGCTTTGGCTTAAATTCAATTTTATTGTTAATGTTAATGTATGTATAGACTACGATATTAGGGAAACAATTTTATATTAACTAATAATCAATAATTTGAAATCTTTTCATAAAAAAATCACTTAAAGAATTTTACGCATACTATCTAGACTTTGTATGACTTATAAACCATTTAGACCATTGAATCTAAACCTATTCACTTTTTACTAAATTAAGACTCATTTCAATCTACTTGAAAATGAATCTTAACAAATTCAACTTGACCATCAAAAAATAAATTATGAAAGATTCTCCAATTTGAATTTTAAACATGTTATTCACCAAGAATTATCAAATTTCTATCAAACCTTATGAATATGACTAAACGGATATTAGTGAAATTGATAAAAATACATTAAATACTTAATACCTTGACGTAATCAGCAAACGGACGATACGGAATCGATTCAGATTTTTTACTACATTGTCGGCCTTTGCATTCTTTCTTCAAATTCTCGACTGTCTCGGATATGTCAGCAAAAAGTTTAGTTTTTCCTTTTCCTTTAACCTGTTGTGAAAGAATAATATTAGCACATCCATTATTTTAATCTTAAATGTTTTTAGAAATCTATAAATAAAAGAATACTGCATCGTGTTTCATATACAAAAGGTAATCGATTAAGTAGGGTCTATTCATCAATCACACATATATTTTCAGATTAATAGCAAAAAACCAAAGATGTTACAAAACCATTACATACTTAAACATCGCAATGAACATAATCGGAATAGTAATCAATAGTAAAACATAAAGAAACATAGGGCAAAAAACCAACCCAGACCGACTTTCAATACATTCTTTCCGAGCTGCAGATTTACTTTCAATAATGTCATCAGTACTTGAAAAACAATTTGACTGGTAAACCTCCTAAATGAATAGTCTGGTTGTTAAACCTCTAATATAACCAACGTGATTATTGAACCTATTTCATATACCTTATGTATCCAGCACATTCATTTAACAATGTGTTTGTAGAACCAAACGACCAAAAACAGACTATAACACTAAGCATCTAGATGCAAGCTCAGGTTTCAAATCAGTACTCAACTTCGTATCGTTTCATTCAAGCTTGAGTTTCTAAACATGACTTTTAATAAGCATTAATCATAAATAAATTAATATAAATATATGTTAGTGGTGGTAAACTTACATCTTGCATTGTCTTGAAATGTGAAGCATCACCTTTCTTCAACGTCTCTTGAAAATAAACCTTCTTCTGTGTACGTGACCGAACTGTTCCTGCTGGTAGACTTGTTGATTTCTTATACAAAGTAAGAAGATCATTAACAACATGAATTTTAAAAATCAAAAAACTTAATTGAATTTAAAAAGCACTATTGTTTGGATATAATTAATTAACTACCTTACTGAAAGATGGATTTTCTTCAGGAATATAAATGTTATCATGCTCCTCTATGTCCTGCAAAACATCATTTTGAAAACAAATAAAGACGGGAAAAATGGATACAAAATGTAATAGTTAATAGATATGCACCTTCAAAAGCTTTTCAAAATAATCAGCCTTAGAGATCTCGAACACATCATCATCATCGGATTCAACCTTCTTGCTCAACCTTATTTCTATCTCGTCTCGATAAACAGTTAAGCCAAATAAAACATCATAGAGTTTTTCGAAGACAAGTAAATCATCTTCTTGTATGCCAAGATCGTTGCAAAGTTGAGGCCATCCTTGAGAAAATACATAACTTGAATTATGCTTACTTGTTGACACAATCCACGGAGAACCCTTATAATCAATTTCATATTGGTTTGTTGGTGGGTTGTCTCCAAAACATTCTTCAACAAAAGAATCTTCAATGATCTACATAAGATGAAACATAATACATTGACTTTTCCCTTCTAAGTTACATGATAAAGTGTGAAAAACCTATTAACGAAAAAATGTAATGAAAATAAAATGAGAATCCGTACCGTAAAACCCAATCTTAGATAACGATTAATTGTGAAATAAGATTGACCACACACGCCATTAACATAACATGAAAGATGGAGACCAAAATGTGATAATGGAAGAAAGGTGAGAAAAAATTCTTTCGAAGATTAAGGTCTGAAACAACTGTTTGCCAGCCGTCAGTTAAGACTGGAATAGATTTTACTCGTTTCAGAATGACTACCCATTTTTTCCCACTTGCATGATAGATATGCAGCTTCTTATCTTCCCAATTCTGTCCATAGAATTAATTAACAAAAGTGATAGGTACATCATGTATGTATATTAATATTTAGTATATTTAGTATAATAACTTTTAAACATAAAAAATACTAAACAATAATAATCAAAAAAATGAATTATACGTAACATAAACAATGCTTACTATACTCAATGATGCCGGGTTTTGAAGATACTTTACAAACGAACAGTACATTATAACACCTGCAACAATAAATATGATAAGAAGGTTGCTTTCAAAAAACAAAAAATATCACATTCTCCTACTTTAGTTAATACTAATACTTACAATATACATAACCAACACTACAAAAAGAATATTGATTCGACTGCACATATTAAGGACTCACATCATGAAAAAACCTAACGTAAATGGTTCAGAAATCAAGAATTTCTATAACTGTACAGTTATTATAACTAACTTTAATTAATCGGAATGTTATTGTTCTTATAACAGTGTTTAACAAATTTTAACTGAATCATTCAATATCAAATCGTCACTGTCTGTTTATGACTATATTACGATCGGCAAATACAGACATGTTAAACAGAGCATAAGAAAAATAACCTCAAAAGACTAAATTTTTAACCATTAAACAGTCAATATTACTAACATATTAGTATAATCGGATCATCTCTCAAATACATCAATGTAGTGTTAAATCAACGATTGGAAGTGATTAACTCAAACATAATGTTAAAACTAAAGGAAGATTACTGTTATTACTTGCAAATAAGGAGTTCAACATCAAGGATTGTAACTGATTAAATCCAAAATCATGATACAAGTAAAGGACAATGACTATCGCAAACCTATTAATAACAATTCCGACAATACAATCGGCGCCGGCTATTGTTCCGACGAAGCTTCCGGCGAAATTTTGGAGCCCTAGATGCTATCTTCGAAGCGTAAGAATGATGATTTGAGAGATGATATGATAGTATAGCATGTATGTAATGATACAATCTATTGAATCAACCGTCATTTAAGAATTTTACATCTACACCCCCTTTAATTTCAAATGTGACAAAATTGAGAATAAACTAACCATCACTTAAAACAACACCATTCTATTTTCTAAATCTTTATATAATTTTAACCAAGTGTGAAATTATAAATCCATATTTAAGAGAAGTTGTAACATCTCAATTGATTTCCAATTTATCAACCGTGAATACTCACGGGTTGTTAATGTATCTTTATATATTAAAAACTAGAGTGGGGATCCTACGGAAAGTGTGTTTACATACATACATACATACATACATACATACATACATACATACATATATATATATATATAATCTAATTTTGCATGATGAATAAGTAGGATTCATAAACAATAAGAACATGTGTATGACTATAAATTGATAACAAATGGTAAACATATGATAAAAAATACTAAGAAAAAACAAAGTTTTTTTTATTCTTGTTATACCATATGATAAAAAATGGTAAACAATTTAAGCAACATCTTATTCATTAACTTCTTCTTTAACCTCTACTTTAACACGTGCAAGACGTCCTTCAGGAATACGGACCAAATCTTTTGTGCCTCTAAAAACCATCATATAAAATTTTGACTCCGAAATCATGTCAAAAATAATATAGTGTTCGTCTTGAATTTTCATGTCTTCTTTAATTTGATTCCATCCAGTAGTCATATACAAATTTTGACCTTGTTTCTCCATAAAAACCAACCATGTACGGTTAGGATAAGCAGTTATAATAACATGGTTAATAGGTATTATGTTCTTCAACTTATGATGAACAAAAACTCTATCGATAAGTTGCAAGTAAAAAAAATTATATTAAATAAAGTTTATAAACTTAGTAAAACACTAATATAGTACAAACATAAAAAAAATGAATTACCAAATGATCTTTATGTTCAGATAACTGTGATGTTTGGCAATATAAGAAATCATTTTGAGCAAGTGCCAAATCTTGATAGAAGTATATCAGGCGAAAACTAAGACGACCTTAGTACTGAAATAAAAGCAATGACTTATTTGGTAATAGAAGTGATTGTATCATGTTGAACCATCCGTCGTGAAAAAAATATGAAGAGCCTGCTTTCCTAACTCTGACAGTAAAAACTCTTCAATCAGTGGTAATGATTTTAACCATCCCATCAGGAGCTAACTTGAAATTAGCTACCCAATTGTGGTAATTCCTTGGTAAAATCTGTATACAAACTAAAAAATAAAAACAACATATTATAAAAAAATAAACTTGAAGATAACATGAACATACCCGAGACTTCATCTAGTTGTCTGATAGATAAACTAAAAAACAATTTAGCAACTCCATTGATATATGAAATTTGATGAGGATGAAGATGATTATGTATTATGTATATTTATAAGATAAGGTTATTGAGGATTATAGTAATAGTCTGAATTATGGAAACATTATTTGTCTATTTTGTGCAAAAATATATTCTGATTATATAAAAAAAGATATAATAGTAAAGTTTATTGCTTACAAAGTGGATTATAGAAAAATAAAAATATAAAGACATTTATTGACAAAATTAAAAGAGTATATTTAAAAAAAAATAAAAAAAAAACGGAATTTTCTTTTTTTGATTTTTTAAAAAATGAAAACGTTAAGAATTATTTAAAATTCGTATTTAATATTTGTTATAGATTTATATATATATATATATATATTTATAAACAATCTTAGAAAATATATAAAATAAAGTTTGATTATGTATTACATAATTTCCATAACAATAATTATAGTAAAACTGATTACATCTATAATTAAATTGTGTTTTTGAAATCAACTAAAAATTGTGTTTTAGTTACTAATTTTTATATGATTTTGAGTTTCCAAAGTTAGATTATGTCTTATACTTTTAGTAACGTTTTAAAATATAAAGAAATTTAATGACAAAATTTAAAGAGTATATTTAAATTTAGAAATAAAAAAACGGAATGTGTTTTTTTTTTTGGAAACAAAAATTCAATAAACGAAACAAATTAGCAAAACACAATTGTTATTCGAATAAAAAACTGAACCACAAAATCTAGATGTTTGGATAAAGCAACCACACACGTCAAAACAATTGTCAAATAAAAATAAAGACACAAATATCCAAAGACGGAAAAAATTATCCGATGATATCATTGTCCAAAGACGGAAAAAATTATTCGGAATTTGAAGCACTGTATCGACAACATCATTGTCCTCATGCCCAATATCGCCTTTAAGCATTTTTTATGACGACTGGAAAGAAACATAATCAACATCATAAACGACTGGTACCCAAAATTGCCCTTCAAGACACCTTCGCACATCGTATCCGAATTAGTATCCTTCTGATCAAACGATGTTGTAAAGCAAATTTTAAAAACACTACATCAGGGGGTTACATCGCCTCTCATTTTGGATATAGAAACCTAAAAAAAATATTAAAAAATAATTATTTATAAATATACATTTAAAAAATCATGAATAAAACTTAAATCATATATTAACTAAATTGATAGTAAACCTTAACGGGACAATAGACTTTACATTCGGAATCAGATAGTTCAACATTGACGGCTTCCTCATCAGAGTGACAATGCCGATACAGTTCTCGACACATATAGCAAGCCTAATCCTGCGTAATAGATTAATCAAATTTAATTAAATTGTCAAAGCAAGCTTTGTGGACAAAAGCTTTAGGAAGTACCTTGATAACAAAAAGAAAATAAATCAATAAACAAAACGTCAAATATATAAATATGGCCATGGAATGGAAAATACCAATTGAACCATTTCTCTTTGAAAAATATCAACGAAGAAGTTATTCAAAGATTGTTAAACGGGTCAGTTGGGTGAATAACATTACCCTGTTAAAAGCAGGTTGGTAATCAACGGTAGCTCCGTACTTATCACCCTGAAATTGAGCTCATTAAAACAGAAATACCTCATAAGATTTAATTTCACAACACAAATGGATACCTTATAACTATCTGATTGTGCAAGAGAAGATTTCTAACTGTGTAGAGTTACCTAAGGCAATCGGAATACCCTTTGCTCGTCGGAAAGATGCTACAGTCAGGCTCAGAGTTTACACAAAAATTAAAGCACCATGGCTGCAAGGGAGGTTGCAGATGAATATCTACCATCCTTCAACCCTTTTAAGCCAAGGTGCCATAATCAACAATATTTAATCAGAACTTCACACTCATCATAGCCTTGACGAAAACTCTAAAATAGAAAAGGGGGAACAGAAGAAACAAAGAAAGAAGGACACAAGGGTAATCAAACCCTAGTAATCGTGTCCGTATCATCTCAGTTCTAGGCCATACCCTTTTCTATTCATCATCTGAAGGTGAAAATCAAAATCATATAAACAAACAACATGATATCAGGTTTTAAAACCCTAACAAAATGAAATCGTGTGTCAAAAAACAATAACAAACAAAGAATCTAAAATCGATATTCAAATAACATTCATTCATTTAATTAATACGGTTATTTTGTGAGAATGGAGAGAGAGAGATGAGAGTGCGTATGATTGAAGCCAATTGAATCCCCATCCGAGAGATATGCCACTTGTCAAATTATTTGAGTTTTGCCACCTCATACGATTTAATTTCACAACACAAATGGATACCTTATAACTAACTGATTGTGCAACAAAAGATTTCTAAGTGTGTAGAGTTACCTAAGGCTATCGGAATTCCCTTCCTTCGTCGGAAAGATGCTACAGTCAGGCTCAGAGTTTACACAAAAATGAAAGCACCATGGCTGAAAGGGAGGTTGCAGATGAATATCTACCATCCTTCAACCCTGCCAAGCAATGGTGCCATAATCAACAATATTTAATCAGAACTTCAAACTCATCATAGCCTTGACGAAAACTCTAAAATAGAGAAGGGGGAACAGAAGAAACAAAGAAGGAAGGACACAAGGGTAATCAAACCCCAGTAATCGTGTCCGTATCATCTCAGTTCTAGGCCATACCCTTTTCTATTAATCATCTGAAGGTAAAAATCAAAATCATATAAACAAACAACATGATATCAATAGTCTACCATAATCCAACCAACAGAGATTAAAACAAAACATACATCAAAGTGCATCGAATAACACAAAAATGAAAGCACCATGGCTGAAAGGGAGGTTGCAGATGAATATCTACCACCCTTCAACCCTGCCAAGCAATGGTGCCATAATCAACAATATTTAATCAGAACTTCAAACTCATCATAGCCTTAACGAAAACTCTAAAATAGAAAACGGGGAACAGAAGAAACAAAGAAGGAAGGACACAAGGGTAATCAAACCCCAGTAATCGTGTCCGTATCATCTCAGTTCTAGGCCATACCCTTTTCTATTAATCATCTGAAGGTAAAAATCAAAATCATATAAACAAACAACATGATATCAATAGGCTACCATATGTCACACCCCTTTCTGCGGCGGAAGCACGAGGTGTGATCATGAAAGGTTCTCATTGCATACGAAGAGTAAACATACTACATGCTCAAAAATATCTTCAAATATTACATTACTGAAAACATATGTCAAGTGTTTACAACACGAGATAACATATTGTCTTAAAAGTCACAATTTTTATTTAAAGATAGACAAAGCGACATCCACGAGCATGAGTAAGACCACGCGCACATCCATCCTAGTTACCTGAAATACATGTGAGTTTTGGAAAAACGTCAACATAAAGTTGGTGTGAATTCATGCAATTTTTGTATTTCACGTTTGTATACTTTGTATGAAAACATAATTTGTATTTTTGTATAAATCAAGTCTTTTGTGTACACCACGTACTCATGTATAAATCAAATATTTCTGTATGTATCAAGTGTTAATGGGTTGCAAGGCCATTAACATGTGACACGACATAGGAAGTCACCAAACCATAGGCATTTTTCTGTAGTCGATTCACGACTGAGACACAAAAACACTGCTTGGTAAAAGAGTGGCCAAGAGTGGGGCTGCCCGGAACCCATTAGATCTAACCTTTTGTTATGCGGTCTAAGTATGTACACGATTAATGGTGCTTATGGTACCCTATTCGTGACACGATTTCTCGTATCATTCTTGTATCCATCATACCATTTGTAAACATTGTAATATTTGTAACATGTATTTCACCCCCGAAGTTATAAAACTGAAAACAGTTAAGAGAAAAGGGGGAGCATGAACTCACAACTTTACGTTCCCGTGCGTCGTAAACTTCACCGGATTTGCTTACTTAACGTCGTAACCTATACGCGTTTTCTTAATGTTAGTCACTAAACTTGTATCGCACAAGTACAGTCACTCTCTTTTGTATTTGTATTGTTGTGTTAAAAATATTTCATATTTTTAACTACGTATCTTACTTATATTATTTCCTCTAAAATAAATATAAGTCTTTTGTGTTTTGCACTTCGCACCCGAATTATGTATCTTGTATTTTGTATGTGTATTTTTATGTTTATACTCCTCACGAGTATTTAGTGTATTTTTAAGTCTTAATACACTAGCACGTGTAACACATACTATACACACTTAGCACAAAAGTTGGTGATAAAATAATATATATTTTTCTCTCAAAAATATACATACTTATATCTATTTTATTCTTGAAGAAATCCTCATTTCTTATCATCAAAAATTAGGGAAACCTTGGTACTACTTTTAAACACATTTTTAGGGAATAAGTTTCTCAAAAACTTATATCTTTTCTAAGTATCAAAATTTATAAAAATTTTGACAGAGTTTCCCCTAAAAATGGAGGTTTCCCATGTTTTCAAAACATGTGTTTATTTTCTTTTAAATCGTCAACAATTTCCTCATTCAACAATAAACAATAGGAAAATTCGTATTTAATAAACCAACCTTTAACCAGTTGGTAAATAATAATCCAACCTATAGAATTGGTATATAATAATCCTACCTATCAACATGTTGATACTCAATGAACTTCCGTTAATTTTTTTAACTGAAGTTAGTTTTTAAGTTTTATTTATTACACAAACAGTCCCTGTAGTTGTAATTTACTAGTTTTAACTATTTTATAAACCTCAAATCGAGGAAAAGGAGGATTTTCGAGTGGTTTTTTTGTTTCATAAAATAGTTAAAACTAGTAAATTACAACTACAGGGACTGTTTGTGTAATAAATAAAACTTAAAAACTAACTTCAGTTAAAAAAACTTAACGGAAATTCATTGAGTACCAACATATTGATAGGTATGATTATTATATACCAATTCTGTAGGTTGGATTATTATTTACCAACTGGTTAAAGGTTGGTTTATTAAATACCAATTTTCCTAAACAATATGCAACTAGTTAAAATAGATATAATCGCAGAAATACATGAACTTGTGGTTTTTCCAAAATAGGTAGTATTCTTCCATTATTTTTAGTGGATCTTTGTATAGATCGACTTCGTTTCTTGAAAGTCTCGTTTTTAAAGAGGTTACATCTTTACAACTTCTTGTCAATATTTACAAAAATAGTTATTTTGTCGAAACTTTGTTTTACACAAGTGTTTACACACTCGTGTGTTTGCTAAAATCATTCTTTTTCATGTAAGATCCGGCTTTAGAAAATATGATTTCTTGGACACTTGGTCCTTTGAAAGTACCGCTTGTAGATCCGTAGATCTACTAGTTTTAATCACTATTTTACAAGTTAAAACACTTTTACACAAGTTCATGATTCGTGTGTGGTAGAGTTTCATCTTCTAACCCTTGTTACACTTAAACAAGCTTTATGTCATAATCCAAGATCATGACTAAACCGGGTTAAATGATGATCCGAGCTACCACAACATAGATCGGGTCCAAATAATCACACAAATAAAATACTACATGATTTACACAACATTCAAGCTTTTAACCACCAATTTTAGTGTTTTAAGTAGACTTTTATGCTTCATCTTGTAAGTTAACGAGTTTTAACCGTTACGAATCATATTAACCACTTTAAAATAGTTCAAGAGAGTGATTTAAGCAACATACCACTAGCTCGAGGCTAGGGAAGAATCTAAGCACAAATAGGGTGGATAAAAGCAAGGTAGAGAGGTCATTCGCCTTCCGATTGCACCAAGCTTCCTTATACGAGATCCATAACACTTGTAGAGCTTGGAACTTGCAAGATAGAAATCGAAAATGGATGGATGGGGGGTGGGTGTGTTCGGCCGTAAGCTAGAAGAGAGGGAGAGAAGTGTGTGTTGTGGTGTTGTGTGATGATCATGTTATGGTGGGCTAATACATGATCTTATAGATAATTAGTGTGTGTATTAACCATAGGTCCATATGTCTACTAGATTTTAGGCACAAGTAATATTATAATCAAATTGTACAAAGTGTGTCCCCCTCATGGGGACGGTTTGGTTAAGGGGGGGGGGTCTTGGTCCGATTCCAACTAATTAGTTGGATATTAGTTAGGTTAAGTAAGTTAGTTAAGTGCTTAACCTGGTTAGTGGTGTGTCATGCGTTACATTGGGTGTTAGGGTATTCAGGGACCCTAACTGGCTCAGAAAAAGATAAATAATGAAAATAACAATATTTTCATGTTCCGGGTAAAATCCGGTTGTTCGGTTACATACCGATTCGTTAAAGTGCTAAATTGCACCTTTTAGTGTTTAATAAGTATCTTTTTATAACACTATCGATTCCCAACACTTAGGGAAATATTCTGGATAATAAAACGATATTTCTGCAAAATATTCATATGTCTAAAGGCTGAATTATTGCTGAATTATATAAATTCTGCACTTAAAGTGCGTTTCGGGTGCTTTTTAGTGCTTATTTTGATTTCGCATTGCATATATATTAAACCCTTGTATGTACTCTTGGGTTTTAATGCATTCTTGTTGTCGGACCTACACCTAGGCTCCAATTTTATTGTCTGACTGCTTTCTGCAGTTCTGTTGACACAGTGTGTCTTACCGGTGAGTTTACTAGTATTTTTGACGCAACGCTCTCGTTTATGCATAAAGCAATATTTTGTAGTATACAACGTGCATGAATTCACTTGTTTAGTATGAAATCAGATATTGCTGACAATTAAGCACATAATTGCAGTCATTAAGCAATAATTAATGTGTACGGAAATTACCGGTTTGGGCCAGTTGTCACAGTCTCCCCCCGTTAAAAGAATTTCGTCCCGAAATTCAGGCTGATCTCACTCTCGCTGGAGTCTTCTTGAATAGGTGGGGATACTTTTTCTTGAACTGGTCTTCACGTTCCCATGTGTACCCGGGTCCGTGCTTAGAGCTCCAACGTACTTTGACAAGTTTTACGTTGCTCCTCCTGGTCTTGTTGACTTTCCAGTCGGTAACCTCAACGGGTTGTTCTGTAAATCGGAGGGCTTCATCAATATGCACTTCATCCATCGGGATGATCATGCTTTCTTGTGTTGGACTCTTCTTCAGGTTGGATACATGAAACGTATCATGTACTTCATTAAGTTCTTCCGGTAACTCCAACTTGTATGCCACGGTACCAATTCTCTTCAATATTTTGAATGGTCCGATATATCTTGGATTCAGCTTTCCACGCTTTCCAAATCTGACTACGCCCTTCCATGGTGAGACTTTTAGCAACACCTTGTCTCCCACCTTGAATTCTACTGATTTCCTTTTCGGATCGGCGTAGCTCTTTTGTCGATCTCGAGCCGCCTTAATGCGCTCTCGGATCTGCGCAATCTTGTCGGTTGTCTCTTGTACAAGTTCAGGACCAACCATACGCTTATCTCCAGCGTCTGCCCAACATAAGGGCGATCGGCATTTGCGGCCATACAGAGCTTCGAACGGCGCGGCTTTTATGCTCGTATGATAACTGTTATTGTAGGAAAACTCAACTAAAGGTAGATGAGTATCCCAGCTGCCGCCTAGATCCATGACACATGCGCGGAGCATATCTTCTAATGTTTGTATAGTCCGTTCGCTCTGGCCATCTGTTTGCGGATGGAATGCCGTGCTTAGATCTAACTGAGATCCAAAGGCTTCCTGAAATGATTGCCAGATTCTCGAGACAAAGCGTCCATCTCTGTCTGAAATGATTGAGATTGGCACTCCATGACGTGCCACAATTTCCCTTAAGTATATCTCTGCAAGCTTTCCAGTGCTATCCTTCTCTCGGATTGGTAGGAAATGCGCAGACTTCGTCAATCGATCAACTATTACCCATATCATATCGTGCCCTCTCGGGGTCCTGGGTAATTTCGTTATGAAGTCCATCGAGATTTGTTCCCACTTCCACACGGGAATCTCTGGTTGTTGTAGTAGGCCGGACGGTTTCTGATATTCTGCCTTAACCTTAGCACAGGTTAGGCATTTTCCAACATAGACAGCAACGTCGCTCTTGAGTCTCGGCCACCAATAGTATTCTTTCAAATCTTGATACATTTTATCTGATCCTGGATGGATCGAGTATCTCGATTTATGCGCTTCATTAAGGATGACTTCTCGTATGCCACCATAGTGTGGAACCCAAATACGCTTCTTGAAGTATAAGGCTCCCTCTTCGTTTGGCACCATGTATTTCAGCATACCCCGTAGGTATTCAGCTTTACGGTTCTCTCCTTTAAGAGCTTCTTGTTGTGCATCACGAATGCGTGCAGTGAGGTTCGTTTGAATCGTCATTTCCAATGCTCGAACCCTTAGGGTCTTAACCCTTTCTTTTCGGCTCAACGCGTCCGCTACAACGTTTGCCTTTCCAGGATGGTACTTAATCTCACAGTCATAATCGTTCAGCAGCTCAACCCAACGCCGCTGGTGCATATTCAATTCCTTCTGATCAAATATGTGTTGTAAGCTTTTGTGATCTGTGAAGATTGTACATCGAGTACTATATAAGTAATGTCGCCAAATCTTCAAGGCGAATACCACTGCACCCAGCTCCAGGTCGTGAGTGGTATAATTTCTCTCGTGAACCTTCAGTTGTCTTGAAGCATAAGCGATGACTTTTTGGCGTTGCATGAGCACGCAACCCAAGCCTTGTCGTGAGGCGTCGCAGTATACCACGAAGTCTTCAGTGCCTTCGGGTAATGATAGTATCGATGCATCTCAGTGCTTGTTCTTAAGTAGCTGAAAGGCTTCTTCCTGTTTGTGACCCCAGTCGTACTTCTTGTCTTTCTGGGTAAGGGTCGTTAGCGGTTGAGCTATCTTTGAGAAATTCTCGATGAATCGCCGATAATAGCCCGCTAAGCCCAAAAATTGTCGAACTTCAGTTGGGGTCTTGGGAGCTTCCCAATTCTTTATTGCTTCAATCTTGGACGGGTCTACATGAATGCCCTTCTCATTCACCACGTGACCAAGAAATTGTACTTCGCGAATCCAGAACTCGCATTTCGAGAACTTTGCATAAAGTTTCTCTTTCTTCAGTAGTTCCAAGATGGTTCTGAGATGTTGCTCATGCTCTTCTTTTGTTTGCGAGTAAATCAGGATATCATCGATAAATACAATCACGAATTTATCGAGATACGGTTTGCATACGCGGTTCATCAGATCCATAAAGACCGCTGGTGCATTCGTCAGCCCAAACGGCATCACAAGAAATTCGTAGTGCCCATAGCGTGTTCTGAATGCAGTCTTTGGCACGCTTTCATATTGGATTCTCAGCTGATGGTATCCAGATCGTAGGTCGATCTTGGAATAGTAGCTTGATCCTTGCAGTTGATCAAACAAGTCATCAATCCTCGGTAGCGGATACCGATTCTTGATTGTGAGCTTGTTCAGTTCCCTGTAATCGATACACATCCGCAGTGATCCATCCTTCTTCTTCACGAATAACACTGGAGCTCCCCAGGGTGAGAAGCTTGGCCTTATGAATCCTTTATCCAACAACTCCTGAAGCTGTGTAGATAATTCTTGCATTTCGGATGGCGCAAGTCGATATGGAGCCTTGGCTATAGGAGCGGCTCCTGGAACCAAGTCTATGTGGAATTCGACTTGTCGTTGCGGAGGTAGTCCTGGCAGATCTTCAGGGAACACATCAGGAAATTCCTTCACCACAGGAATGTCTTCGAGTTTTGGCTCCACAGCCTTCTTATCTACAACATGTGCTAAGAAAGCAACACATCCTTTCCTTAAGCACTTCTGTGCCTTCATACAACTGATGATTCGTAGAGGCGCATTTCGTCTTTCTCCATGTACTATGAGAGTTTCATCATTCGCCAGAGGGATGCAAATGATTTTCTCATGACAAATGACTTCAGCTTTGTTCTTGGACAACCAGTCCATTCCGACCACTACATCGAAGCTACCTAATTGAATAGGTAAGAGGTCGATGCTAAATCTTCGTTCACCAAGTTCTAGCGTGCAGCCTCTAACAACTTCGCCCGATTCAACAAGTTTACCATTGGCTAGTTCTATGGAATAAGGAATTTCTAATCTACTAGATTCTATTCCAAGTATGCGTTTAAATTCCACAGACATGAAACTATAATCGGCGCCAGTGTCGAATAATATGGATGCAAAGTGATTGTTAATGAGGAACGTACCGTTGACCACATTAGGGTCCTCGCGTGCGTCCCTTGCTCCAATCACAAATGCACGGGCCTGAGCATTGTTTCCTTCTGGGCAATCCTTCATGAAATGATCTTTGCTTCCACATCTGAAGCATCCTTGGTTTCGCCCATTCCCGTTACCAGCACCGTTTCCATTTCCACCATTGTTCCTATCATCAGCCCCATTACGATTTCCATTCCCGTTCCTCTTACTCCAGCAGTCTTCAGTGCGGTGACCCAACTTTCCACAATTGTCACACTTTGAGATGCAACAAGCTCCCTCGTGATGGTGTTTACACCGATGGCATTTGGGCAAGGTGCCCCGGTATCCCCTTGCTAGTGCGTCGTTCATGGCTACAAGAGGTTTCGCCCCTTGAGGCGGGTTAGGGTCACGCTTCTTGTTGGAACCTTTGTTGTTACGAGTTGCTTGATTCAAGTTTGCATATTTCCTTTTCTTGTCGCCAGACGACTCAGCATGCGTCTCGGCATTTTCTGTTGGGTTTAGTGATAGCTTCTTCATGCGAACACAATCTTCAGTAAGGCTGACAGCCAGAGTTACAGCCTCGGTGATTGTTTGTGGTTTGGCCGACGTCACCATGCCACGAAACTCTGAGGCCAGTCCCCAAATATAGTGTTCAACGCGCTTGAATTCGGGAGTCACCATGTAGGGAAGTACTCTAGACAGATCGTGGAACCTTCGAGTATAACCATTAATGTCAGCACCTTCCATGGTCAAGTGCCAGAACTCCGTCTCCAGCCTTTGGAGTTCAGCACGAGAGCAGTACTTCTCTCTCATTCTTTCCTTCAGTTCCTCCCATGTTAAGCCATAAGCAGCATCATCACCCAAAGTTTGGACTTGCAGGTTCCACCAAGTCAGAGCTTCATCGACAAACAACCCAGTAGCAAAGGTGACTTGCTGATCCGCGGTACACTTGCTCATGCGGAAAGTAGCTTCAGTCTTCTCCGTCCAGCGCACAAATGCTACTGCACCTCCTGTGCCATCATAGTTCATCGGCTTGCAGTCGAGGAACTGTTTGAAAGTGCAGCCTTGAGCTGCATTGCCTCCAGACGAATCTCCATTCACATTACGCCTAGCGTTGCTTGGTCCTCCACTGTCTTGAGTTCGATTCGCCTCGTACTGGGCGATAGCAGCGGAGATCCTTTCCTCTAGTAGGGCGTTCAGCTCATCAGCAGTTCTTGGCAGTGGGGGAGGAGGAGGTTGATCGTTATTGCGAGCATTCACAGCTTTCCTGGGTGCCATGTTCTGACAGAACATAACACAACAGGGTTACACATTTGTTTGATATCGTCCTACTAGGCAGTAGTAGTATATATATTCACAGGTATATATCACATAGGTGACATCAAACAATTATTACTCTAGCAGAGTACTTAGTAAGCTTGCACTGAGGGAATCTATACGTGACAAGACTTGCTGTGATTTTTGTGCACTGAATTCCATAATTATGTATGCATCTATAATTACGTCACTCCTTGCACAGTCCGCACAGTTCGTTTCATTCTCGTATTTTCTTCCTTCAGATGGGCCATTGCTTTCAGGTAAAGTCACATATACTTGTGACATTCTACTTCTAGTACATGCTAATTATCACACATAATTGCAAGTAATTTCTAGTCAACGACAAGTGCTACTCAAGTGCACTCTAAGTCTCGTAGTGTCTTTTCTAGACTCATGTAGATAGTTTCAGGCAGTGGATGTCGCGGGACGTTTTATGCAATGAAAACTCTTTGAAAATTGTTTTCGTGAAAGGATCCTAGAGATTGTAGACTAGACTTGTAAGTCCCGTGAACCGGATCTTTCAATGATATCAAACAACACCAAGTTTGTGCGGAATCCAAACTTGATGTGATTCAAGAATAAACCGAAGAAATATGAAAATACGAACCGAATACGAAGAACACACCAAATCACTTTCAACACTTGCACACGATTCTATTACTATCAAAGCAAAATCGTCTAGTACAAGTGCTCACAACCAAATCGCCTCCCACTCTCTAGCTCTAGAATTTCTGTAACAATGGAGGTTCTAAGAAGTTCAAACCCTAAAACAAGTTAGAAACTTGTTTATATACTAACTCAAGCCCAATTCCCTACATGGGCTCCCCTTGGGCCTACTTGGCCCACATGGCCTAAAGCTTGGCCCAAGTGACCTATAAAGGTCCACAACCTAATATAAACTAACCCGGTAAGGCCCAGCTCGTAACCATAGCTCGTTCTGTTAATTTGATGCGTCAGTCTCACACTTTTGGGCCTAACAATCTCCCCCTAGACTGATGCCATAAAATTGTCTTCATAGCATGAATTCAGCAACGTCTTCAACGAAGTCTATGGTTGTCACTATGCTGCAGATGTTTGTGGAAGTTCTTGACTTCTGAACTCTCAGCACTGGGTCCCTGTATGTTAGCTTCATATAGGGATCTTGATCAGCTTTGCTTGAAGTCTTGTCAAAAAGAATGTGAGAGGAGGATTCTCAACAGCTCTTTTCTTCTTCAATCTTTGTCTTTCAAACAGGTTCATGGTACTTCTTTAAATGTACTTTCACTGTCAGACGGCGTTGCGTATCCGGTTCTTCTGACTCAGGTACATCTTGTTGTTGTGCTGCTCCATGCTTCGTCAACAGCTAATAGCATTTCAGTCTTCAACTACCCCTGTTCTGCACATGCTCACAAACTCATAAGCAAACATTTCTTATTCAACAAAGGAACGTACCATATGAACACTAGGTACATCCAAGTATTTGTACTCGGATTTCACAATTTAAATTCTTTCAACTTTTGATGATCAATCAAATCTTCAAGAACGGTTACATTTTTATTTTAAGAAAAAAACAAATAAACACTCTATTTTTGGATTTTTGGTTTTATAGAAAAAACAAGACACTATTTTTGTATTTTTGAATTTTTGATTTTTTTTTAATTTTTCAATTTTTAAGAACTAAAAACAAATAAAAACTCAAAATATAAACAACTACCATAATATACAATTACAATTGCAATGGGATCAAAATTCGTTCTTAGGCAGACTAAGGAACACTTTTCAGTACGAGCCTAATCAAACTGGTCTATGCAATTGCCAATATGTTTGTCCACTTAAACTTTAACGCTCAACTTTCAATTTTTCAAATTTGTGATATGCTTTAGGTAATATTATACTATTATACCCGTGTGTCCCATTCCAAGGCATACCCCCACGATCAAGGTAAGCACAACGATTCATCGTAGCAGGTGAGTATACTGATGTCATCCTTTAAGATATCTTGACTGTGTCTAGGTCTGCATATAATCTGTTTTATCATGTTTTGATTTCTTAACAATGAACACCCAAATAAATACTAATCAAATCCTGGAAATATAAACAGCACACTCTATCATGCAAGTATCTTCCCTACCACATATTTCACAAGTCCAATCCAGAATTCTGAAATCTTAACTGGGAATAGATTGAGAAGAGAACAGAATAGATCTTAAGCAGAGATGGTATAATATACAAATCAAATGAGTTTTTCTCAATTTGATATAGGTTTCTTGGGTTTCTTTTGGGCACTTGAGGGCCTCTTTCGGGTGTATTAGATCTATAGCGCGACAACGTACATCTAGGTCAGCATGTATCTGGATGCAGCAGAAGCTGTCGTTGCCTAGCACCTCCAGGTCAGCATATATCTGGATGCAGCAGAGGAGGTACACGACTTTTTCAGAGAAGATTTCAGAATCAGATCAAAATTGTGTGTATCGGGACAACATACAGACATTCAAATAGAAATGAGCTAATTCCAAGTGACTTTCTTTCCTGGGGTCATGTACAATTTTAGTTCTGAACAGAAATACATCCAAGATATCCCTGGATGATTCAACAATATAAAGACCCGAAACCTCAGATGTTGGCTATCAATCAACGCAAGATTTAAGACCATAAAATCATACGCCGTTGGTATGTTACCCACATGGTACATAGTTCGTTATGTATATATCACTTAGTATCTTTTATCATGTTGAGCGTCAAGCCTATCGGCATATCGCAGTAGATCCTAGTCTTTTCAGCTATGGCACCTTACATGTGTTTGTCAAACCCTTTAACACGAACATTTATTTCACTTCCCATATCATGCAATCTTTCTTTTTGGCTTTTTCATTTTTCTAATGTTTTTTCATTTTTCTCATTTTCTCCCCCTAAAACAATACATATTTACTGCAAACTCTTTTTGTATTTTCTGAGTTTTCTCCTCCTAAACTCTATATCTATCTATATGTTCCTCTCCCCCCTAAATTTGTGCATAAATCTTGTATTTTTGCGCAAATTTACCATTTACTAGAGAAAGGACAATTTATATACAAAGTATAAACTAAGAAAAAGAGAGAAAAATATTTTTGCTTAACCGTTCTGTCATCAGATTGAAGACTAATCAAAATTCAAATCAAAGTACTGAATTTAAACGGTACCTTTTGCTGATCATTTCTTACTTCTTTTATCTCCTCCAAAGGAAACATATCATCTGTAAAAAAAATTTGAACTTTTTGCAACAGTGAAATGTTACCCGTTTTTATATCTGGAACAACCGCTATCAACATTCCAGAGATTGTCAACAGCTCCTCCTTGGTTGTTCCTGAAAGGTAAGGAGATTAGTAAGACATGGTCCTGGGTTTACCTGAAGCATCAAAGTAAGACACTTCCTTCAAACACAAGTCCCCTTTCGTTTCAAGGATTGGAGACATTGCTGCTTTGGATTTGGGTTTCCAAATCTGTTTCGGTTTAACAAACGTGTTTGTTGCCTTCGGTTGAGCAACTTTAGCTGATTCAGGCTTGTTAGTTTTAGAAAAACGTTTTAGTTCTTGATCAGCCTTGCGTTTGTTTTTAGCAGCGATCCAATCCCCATCAGAAGGTTTAACCTTGGGATTCACATTCTTCATTGCCTTAGGTGATGAAACCTTCATTGGCTTAGAATGGTAGTTATCCTTTGGTGTAACCCTCTGATTTTGCATATAATAGGGTACATAGGGACAGTGAATGCAGTTTCGAGCAATGTGACCAGCAATGCCGCAATTGAAGCACGTTTGTCTCTTTATGTAGAACGCATTCTGATCAGTTGGATTTGCTCTTGCAGGCCCTGAAGGACGAACCGGTCCTTTCTGTGCTTGTTTTTGTTGCACATTTCTTGCAGACGACAATGAATTTGGATGTCTGTACTTGTCATTTACAGGGGCCTTCTGTGGTGGAGATTTCTTTTGATTCTTCTTGCTTTGCCTAGACTGCATATCTTGTTCAGAAATCTCACCAGTCTTTTCGAAAGCTTTGTTAGCACAGTCAAATGCATATTTCTCACATTTGCCATTACAGACTGGCTTAACAAAGGTATTTTTCTTATCACGAGCCTTTTGAGGACTGTTGATGCCCGTTGAGGACTGTGGAGAGCCTGATCGTCTTTGATGTTTAGCCTTCTTATTTTCGCGTCCTTTACCTGTTCGCTTCGACTCTTGTTGCTTGATCTGAACCTTTTCATCACTAACAGAAGGTTCAGATTATTTAGCTTGCGCACTTGGAGCCTTGTTCACGTCAATCTTCTCTTCATCCTTCATGTCATCAGCTTTGACAGAATCGGAGAGTTCTGGTTTGTTAGATGAAATACCAGAAACTTTTGCAGGAACTTCATCAGAAACATTTGACAATTTTTCAGCACAAGACGGTTCTGCACATGACGCCTTTGAGCTGAATCCACTAGAATCAACTGATTCCAATTTCTCAGAATCAGTTGCTTCAGATGATTCACATTTGGAATTAGATGGTTCAACTGGCTCATTCGTTTCATTTGTCGTTTCAGTCTTTGTTTCACAAGCATCAACGTTTTCGCCCAAACCGTCAGGCCTGAAATTAATCACAGAGCGAAAAACCGAGTTAAAAATATCACACGTCGAAATAGAGTCTTGATTAAGTTCATTTATTAAATTTTCATAAGAACCAGACTCTGATGCTTGTTCATCCCTAACTACATTTTCAACTGTTACTTCATCTGCAAAAGAAGACGAAGCATTAGTATCATTTGCACAATTAGCAACAAACGTGGTCGACTGTGTTGCTCGACTCTCAACATGTTCACTGTTGATTGATGACTTATCAGTTTTTGGGCCATAAGTCATCTTGTCCTCATTCATCAATTCCTCCTCAGTCATGGGTAAATATGTGTAGTTGTCATTATATGGAGGAGAAACTTGATTGAAACCCAAACCACGCTCTTTATTTTCCTTGTATGCGAGCTGTTGATCACACAAGTTTTTGACAAACTTGCTAGAAGAATCAAATTTCTTAATATTAAGCTCATTAATTTGATATCTATCTCTGATATCTTCCAGTTCCTTAGTCACAGCGCACAGTTTCTCCTGAACATATAAGAGTTGAGATGATTTCACACTTACATCATCCTTGAGTTTGACGATGTGTTTTCGCTGAGCTTCAATCTTTTCTTTATAAATTTTTTCGTTCTTTGATAAAGTAAAGTTTTTATTTTTTATATCTTGATAATCTTGAATTAGCTCAGCGTTGTGTATTCTATAAGCTTCAACCCTTTCTCTACACTCAGGAGTGCAGAAAACAGAAAGTATCTCTTCACGAGTAATTTCTTGAGCCGCAGGTTTGTGAAACACAAATGCCATAATTTCAGCGGGTGGTTGATACTTTTGTTCTTTTCCTCAAAACACAAACCAAACGAGAACCCGTGCACTCGCTAACTCAAACACTCAGCAGTCGAATGAACCCGCTTTTTAAACCGCACCTCAAAAACCTGTCAAATTTTATCACAAACCAAAACAAACCCTTTTTTTATTAAGTTATACTTATTATTATTATTATTAATATTATTATTATTATGAAAGCAATGATTATATAATGATGATCAAATGATTATTATAATTATTACTATTATTATTAACAAAACAGAACTGTATGTCTTCTTCGTTCAAACACCATACCCCAAAACCCTAATTTCCTTTTCAGCCGCCTAGGTGATATGAAGAACGATGATGGTGACCGGAGACGATGAATATATGAACGATGATAGTTGTCAGCCGGAGTTGTTGATACGGTTGCCGGAGATGGAGTTGGGGAGTGAACAGACGTTGATGGCAGCCGGAGGTTGTTCCGCGGTTGGATGACGGAACCGGAAGCTGAAGATGACAGTGAGGACGATGGTCAAATGATGATGATGACCAGAGTTGCAGGTGGTGTTCAGCGATGAACGAAGACGATGAAGGCGTTGCAGGTTGGTAATGGTGGAAACGAAGATGGTTGTGGTTGCGACTGGAACTCGAAATCTCAACGGACTCGAAATCAAGGTATGAGGAGGTGATTGCGAGTCGAAACTGTGAAGGCGGTTGCGAGTCGGAACCGAGGTTGCGACTCGAGATCGTTTGGGAAGACGAAGAGTCGAGACCGTGAGGTGATGAGTAGAGACCGAGGTTACTGACTCGAGACTAGTAAGACGATCACTCGAGATTGTGATGAAGATACCCGAGACCTTGAGTCGAGACCTTGAAAGGTATGTTGTCGAGACCTGTGAAGAAGATGGGACTCGAGACCGTGATAAGATGTTGTTGAGTCGAAACCAAAGATCAAACAACTCGAAACCATAATTGATTGCGAGTCTAAACAGCAGTGGTTGCGAGTGGAGACTTATTGATGATTGCGAGTCGAAACCAAAGCAGGATGAGCCGAAACTGATGATGGTTGCGAGTCGAAACCAATGGTTGCGAGTCGAAACCAAACAGGATGAGCCGAAACCTCTGTTGTAATTGTAAAGTTGTGAGATGATGACGTTAATCAGTGGTTGCTACTCGAAAACAGATCATAGAGATAATGATGAATAAGGATGAGCTGTTGTATATTATAATAATATATGGAAAGAATTAATAACTCAACAACTCTCCACCGAAATCTTTGGGAATTTTTAAATCAAGATATTTTTGGGAAAATAAAAAGATTACGTCTATTCTTTAAACAGACTTTTTCAAAACTTAAACACCAAAATATACTAATTTTTAATAAACTTTCGAAGAACACTGCGAAGAACACGATGAATGTTCTTGATGATTTTCAACAAAAATTTCAAAATCTTGAATTTTTGATATCACACCGAGCCTAGAAACAGGTTCTAATGGCTCTGATACCACTTGTAAGTCCCGTGAACCGGATCTTTCAATGATATCAAACAACACCAAGTTTGTGCGGAATCCAAACTTGATGTGATTCTAGAATAAACCGAAGAAATATGAAAATACGAACCGAATACGAAGAACACACCAAATCACTTTCAACAC
The DNA here is from genome assembly GCA_030545235.1 of Helianthus tuberosus. NCBI lineage: Eukaryota > Viridiplantae > Streptophyta > Magnoliopsida > Asterales > Asteraceae > Helianthus > Helianthus tuberosus. The sequence continues at coordinate 39,431,168 of CM060385.1, forward strand.
TTGCACACGATTCTATTACTATCAAAGCAAAATCGTCTAGTACAAGTGCTCACAACCAAAT